>JAWNOU010000138.1:0-176559 GCA_035045725.1 Drosophila ezoana
GCTAGCCGCTTAAGACAAAGTGCAAAAGGTAAAAGAGCGCGATAAAGGAAACTACGATGAGCGCAAAGCGATAAGCGCTAGATAGTTAACAGCAAATGATATTGAGTTATTTTATGACATGCGAGAAGCGCCAAACAAAGCAAAATAGTGACATTGCTTGCCTCGCAGGGCAATATATAACTGAAATGTTATGCTAACATAATACAAGTTTAATTTTTAGATGCTGAGCCGAACACTTGACCTTAAATGTAGGCATAAAACCGTTGTCTTGAATTCTGTTGAATCCAAATGACGCCATTTGAAAATAGCTATTATATTTTCTTATGCGGTCTATAAAATGAATGGGATCAGGATGTTCACCCTTTAATAAGCTGTTGAGAGGTTCTGGTAAAAGATAGAAACGAGGAAGTTGAACTTTTCCAGATTTGCAGCACATTCCCTTCGATTCATTTTTCCATTTGAGCGCATCACAAAACATAGATTTATAGCTCATGGAACCAAGAACAACACATTTTGTCTGCGTTATATGCTATTTGGGAATCGTACGTAAGGCCAGAAAAAGCTTTTACTTTCCATAGACGCAATCGTCTTTCTGATCGTGCGTTACAATGGCTCTGTTCGTTACGATTAACAGGTGGACATCAGGGTTAAGAGCCTGATATGATGTCACCGAAGCTTGATGCGCTTAAGGATTTGCAGCTTGATATCTTAAGGCTGAAGCTTGATGCAAATCTGAATTTGCAGGTTGATATTTCGCTGCTGCAGCTCGGTGCGCTTCATGATTTTGAACTTGGTATATTTTGGCTGCTGCTCGGTGCACCTCAGGATTTTCAACATGATATTTCGAAGTAGCAACTCTGTGCACCTCAGGATTCTCAGCCTGATATTTCAAAGATAAAGCTCGGTGCATCTCAGTTTTTATACCCTGAACCCATTAAAAATGGGTAAAAGGGGTATTATGTTTTTGTGCAAAATCCAAATGTATGTAACAGGCAGAAGGAAGCATCTCCGACCCCATAAAGTATATATATTCTTGATCAGCATTAATAGTCGAGTCCATCTAGCCATGTCCGTTCTGTCTGTCCGTCCGTCCGTCCGTCCGTCCGTCCGTCCGTCCGTCCGTCCGTATGTATGAACGCAAGGATCTCAGAACCTATAAGAGCTAGAGACTTGAAATTTTAGATGTAGGTGCTCCTAGGTCCTACGCAGATCGAGTTTGTTTCCGATAATCGATAACTTGCCCCGTTTCCAAGTAATCGATAAAAATGTATATCGATATCCTGTTTTTTAAGCAATTTTGGTAAATAATAAGAGCTAGAGTTACCAAACTTGACATGTAGCTTCTAGAAAAGTATATATATATCGATTATCTTTCATTTTATACCTATCGCCACCTCCCCGCTACTCTCTATCTATAAGCGCGCGCTGCATTTGGTGTAGGAATATGAGGGTTCAGGGTATTCCCTAGTCGGGAGCTCCCGACTAGAACCTCTCACTTGTTATACTCTGAACTCATTGAAAATGGGTAAAAGGGTATTATGTATGTAACAGGCAGAAGGAAGCATCTCCGACCAAACATGATATGTTGCTTCTAGAATCTCTATATATAAATCTGTTTGTCACTCCAAACACAATTGCGCTGCGACTATCCAGAGTACATTTGGTCTTTTTTAAGACACCCTGAACCCATTGAAAATGAGTAAAAAGGGTATATTGTATTTGTGCAAAATGCAAATGTATGTAACAGGCAGATGGAAGCATCTCCGACCCCATAAAGTATATATATTCTTGATCAGCATCAATAGCCGAGTCGATCTAGCCATGTCCGTCTGTCTGGCCGTCCGTCCGTCCGTACGTCCGTCCGTCCGTCTATGTATGAACGCAAGGATCTCAGAACCTATATTTGAAATTGTAGATGTAGGTGCTCCTAGTGCCTGAGCAGATCGAATTTGATGCCGATAATCGATAACTTACTCCGTTTTCAAGTAATCGATAAAAGTGCATATCGAAATCCTGTTTTTAAGCAATTTTGGTAAATAATAAAAGCTAGAGTCACCAAACATGATATGTTGCTTTTGGAATATTATATATATGTCAAGTATCTTTCATTTTATACCAATCGCCATCTCCCCGCTACCACCTCAAAGAGGGTTCAGGATATTCCCTAAGTCGGGAGCTCCCGACTAGAACCTCTTACTTGTTTACTTATGTAACTGTATTTACATAATTGGCTTATATATTAATTCTTCTATATATTCATTACATATTAATTAATCAGACAAATAAAAAGCTGTAAGAAGAACCCCTTAGAGGGCCGAAAATAAATTCTCGGCCTCAAGCTCGTTTTAAAATATCTTTTCTCAAGTTCATTTCAGGGGTGTTTCACACTTTTCGTAAAATTCATTCCACCTTGATAGAAATTGGGTTGTATGAAAGTTTTTTGCTTACACGGACAGTAACTTGTTCTTCAAGAACTTTGAGAGAATTTATTTTATACCTGTCACGGGTTAGGCTGGGGTCTACCCGCTAGCTATATATATTTTTATAAAAAGAACCACATCAAGACCATTTACACTTTAATGCATGTTCTAGGTCCTAGAATCTAGGAAGCCTCTGCTATTAATGTCAAGCAATCAGATGGGTAGTTGATAGATATAATATAATATATTTATTTATTTATTTATTAATTTATTAATGGTCGACAAAACGAGTGTCTTCCTCATTATTCCGTAGATTATACATACAATAGATAATGCAATAATATGCTAAAAGCCTAGTTCTCTAAATAGCATCACCGACCGATGGAGGTGTTTTAGTTGCCAGTCCGGCCATCTGTGCCCCTTTTCACAGCTAAATTTATCAGTGACGCTATTAGAGCCTACATCTAAGCAGAAGGGTGTAAGTAGGAAAAAAAGTGTTCTTAAGTAAAATTAAAAATAATGTTAGTTTGCTATATTAATAAATAAAATACAATAAATAGGAAAAAGAAAGTAAGAAGATTGTTAATAAAGTAAAGAAATGTAAGCTAGATATATAGAGTGTTAAGTAGATAGGACAGAGAGAAAAGTAATGGGAAATCACCGGTGGGGGAAAATTTACAGCCTGACCGGCAAGCTATGCCCCTGCTCATAGCTGGGAATGGTCAGTGACTTCCCGAAGGTATCCTGAAAGCTACAATTTTATAAGGGGAAGAGAAAGTTCGGTAGAGAAAACGTGACGCAAACTATTATAATTTTTACATAGCAAAAGTCAGGAAGCAATGACGTATGTTCGACACTACTGGCGTCCTGACCTTTTTACATTTACTTGCAACCCAAAATGGAAAGATATTGCAGATGTTTTGATGCCTGGGCAAAAACCGCATGATCGCCATAACATTATTGTTAGTCTTTCACTTGAAAGTCTAGGCTTTAATGTCTTTGTTAATCGACAAAAGTCAATTTGTTTGGCAAAAGCGTGGCTACCACATATTTATACCCTGAACCCATTAAAAATGGGTAAAAGGGGTATTATGTTTTTGTGCAAAATCCAAATGTATGTAACAGGCAGAAGGAAGCATCTCCGACCCCATAAAGTATATATATTCTTGATCAGCATTAATAGCCGAGTCGATCTAGCCATGTCCGTCTGTCTGTCCGTCCGTCCGTCCGTCCGTCCGTCCGTCCGTCCGTCCGTCCGTCCGTCCGTCCGTCCGTCCGTATGTATGAACGCAAGGATCTCAGAACCTATAAGAGCTAGAGACTTGAAATTTTAGATGTAGGTGCTCCTAGGTCCTACGCAGATCGAGTTTGTTTCCGATAATCGATAACTTGCCCCGTTTCCAAGTAATCGATAAAAATGTATATCGATATCCTGTTTTTTAAGCAATTTTGGTAAATAATAAGAGCTAGAGTTACCAAACTTGACATGTAGCTTCTAGAAAAGTATATATATATCGATTATCTTTCATTTTATACCTATCGCCACCTCCCCGCTACTCTCTATCTATAAGCGCGCGCTGCATTTGGTGTAGGAATATGAGGGTTCAGGGTATCCCCTAGTCGGGAGCTCCCGACTAGAACCTCTTACTTGTTTCATATTGCTATGGTTAGAAAAACATATTATTCCCGATCAAATTGATAGTATTGTCTGTGCAGAAATTCCTGATCCTCGAAATGATCCACTATTGTTTGAAATAGTCAAGGCTTATATGGAGAGAAGGCAAATGTACAAAAAGATTTACTCGACAGTTGCTTAGTGAAAGTATCACAGGAAATAATGTTTATCTTCAATACCGGCGAAGAGCCACACAAGCTGATGGCTTTTCGTTGAAATTAATAGTAAAATATAGATAACCGTTGGGTTGTGCATTGTAACAGGGTTCTCTCACGCACATTTGATGCCCATATAAATATTGAGTACTGCAGTTCTGTAAAATCGATAAAATACATATGCAAGTATGTTAAGGAGGTTAGTAAGCAATCATCTTTTACGCTTGAAAATCAGAAAGATGAGGTTAACATGTATGAAAGTGACAGATATATTAGCAGTTCAATGGCAGTATAGAGAATTCTCGCATTAGCCATACATGAAAGGTTTCCAACTGTTATCCACTTGGCTGTGCACTTTGAAATTATGCAGCGCATTTACTTTAACCCAAACAATTCAAATCGATTGCAGGAAAAGCTTAGTAACCCATCTCACACTACCCTTCTAGCATTTTGAGCTTTGCATGTTGGGCTAACAAGCTTTTTTATTACCACTTAATAGCGAGAAGTTTAGACTGTTATAAAAATGCCGCTTTTTCTTATAAGTTCATGCAATAGTTGATTTATTTATATTCTTATAGCGAGCGTATTGATTATGCGAATTATGCGAAAATGTACAATTTTTAACGAAGCGATAGATAAGAAATCTGATATAGCGAACGTACAAGACAAGAGTGAATTGTGGCGTCAGCTAGCATTGATGCGCTAGCCGCTTAAGACAAAGTGCAAAAAGTAAAAGAGCGAGATAACAGAAACTGCGATGAGCGCAAAGCAATAAGTGGTAGATAGTTAACAGCAAATAATATTGAGCTATTTTATGATACGCGAGAAGCGCCAAACAAACAAAATAGTGGCATTGCTTGCCTCGCAGGGCAAGATGTAACTGAACTGTTATTCAAACATAAAACTAATTTAATTTTTAGCTGTTGAACCGAACATACTCCCCCCGTTAAACGATTGAGCTTTAACAGTATCGTTAAGGGGAAGCAGACACAGCTTATTAGTTGCGCGCTTTATGATTCCATTAGCTGTCTTGAGAGCTGCAACGCGTGTGATGTCATCAGTTCCTTAGATCAATTCAGCCACTCTGGCTTGCGGCCATTTCAAAGGAGCTCTCGTCTTTGACATGAACGATGTCGTTAAGTCTTGGGCGTCTGCCATTTGGAACGCTGTTGAAGAAGATTTAAATATTCTTCTCGCCAGCAAGACCAAAAGAAATGGGACATGTAGGACACTCGGTGCCAGCTATCCAGACAATTAAAATTGAGCCGTGTCACAGCTGGATCTGAGAACGTGGATTGTGGGCCACCAACCAAAAAATAAGCTGGGGTAAGAACATCAAGGTCTTCTCGATCTTCTGAAATGGGAAACAGTGGTCTAGAATTATTGACTGCTGTTATTTGACACACAAGGGTTCAGTCTTAGCGCCGCCTCCCAAAGGCCCCCAAAGTGAGGGGAGCGCGGTGGAATGAAGCGCCAGTCAATTGTGTCCGCCAAACAAAAGTGGAGCACAGCCTCTTGATGACAGCTACTGAGGAAGAGATGTTATAGCTCCAACTGCTCGTTGTTGGCACTGACAAAGTTAATGGCATTGTCAGAACAAATCTGACGTGGCTTGCCACGACTGCATATAAAGCGATTTAGAGCGTTGAAAAATTCACACTTAGATAGATCCTTGATCAACTACAAATGAATGGCTTTCGTGGCGAAGCAAATAAATACGCTGACGTAGTATTTTTAGGCTTGTAGAAGAATGGTCCGCAAAAGTCCACACCAGTTATATCAAACGCTCGAGTTTTAACAAATCGGTCCTTTTGGAAGATTTGTTTACTATGCTGGAAACTATTTTACGGCCACCAATTGGTCCCAACAAGGCTCGTAGTCTAGCATGGAGATTCCGCTCATGAAAGTGAGTGACAATGGCGATAGTAACTGGATGTTGTCAAGGCAGTATAATAGGATGACTTATAAGGAAGGGTTGACTTTTCGAGGCGCTCAACAACTCGAAGAATACCAAATTCATCCTGAAAGGGCAATAATGATGAGAGTATACTGGAACGAGCGACCACGCACTTTGATTGCACGTTCCTTATATCATTCCATAGAGAACTCATTTGAAGGTTTCGTAAAAGTATAAACGATCCAAAACGTATGTAGGAGATCAAAAGTCCAGGGCGCCGAAGACGATGGATAAACTCTGGAGTGAATGTCAGCTGGATTACTGGCTGTTGGAACATAATGCCACTGGAAGCCTGCTGTAACTTCCTGACGTTGAACTTCCACGATTTATTTCGGATCCAAGTTGACAAATTGAAGAATCTGACTAACAATGAAATGTACCGGTAAATAGTTTGATTTTAGCTACTTCCTGCATCAATTGGGCTAACAAAAGTGCGCCACGAAGCTCGAGTTTTGGTACCGTTAGAGTTTTAAGTGGAGCCACTCGTGATTTAGAGCAAAATAGATGTGAACTCGAATGATGTCCCTTTGAAACCACATAAATGCAAGCAGTAATGCTGACGTCACAGAAACCGTGAACCTATACATCGCGCATTTGATTGCAAACCAGCCGCGGGAAGGTGGATAATTAAACATTGCTGAAAGTTTGGCAATGTTCCTGCCAGGCAGTTGGAAGACTCTCATCCCATTCCAAGTTTTCCTTCCAAAGAAGTTGCATAAAAATCTTTGCCCTTACGATGACCGGTCCAATTAATCCTAGTGGATCGTAAAAACGAGTAATAGTGGACAAAACAAATCTCTTGCAAGGTTTAAGTGCCTGATTGGCAGGCGTGAGAGATAACATTAATTTATCAGTTGAAGGATCCCACGCAAGGCCCAAAGTTTTGGTAATGTCGCTTCCATTACTAAATTTCAACAAGTAAGAGGTTTTAGTCGGGAGCTCCCGACTAGGGAATACCCTTAACCTTCTAATTCCAACAGCAAATGGAGCTCGTTTGAATTAATAAAGATAAATTAAAAAAAAAAAGTTCCATTGGCAGGGTTTGAACTCGCAACTGACCGCATATTTACTTTCCTTGGTAGGACTCGAACTCGCGACACACCGCACCACTTGCCACTGCCTTTACTCAACATCCTCACTAATAATTGGGTATTATTGAGAAAAAAAACCACTTAAAACAGCAACACAGAAAACAATCGCAGAGAAGACAGAATTCGAAGCAGACGCGCATACAAGTGTGTGTGTAAAATGTACACTGTACACTGTACATGTATACAGATATTCTTCAAATTGCGTCGAAACACGTGCGCAGTGGTGCGCAAAATACCGAAAAACAAAACAAAAACCGATCTTAATGAAATTTTCTACACTATATCTTATTACACCATAGAATATTTGTGTATTCTCAAAAAGTCAATTGCATTTAAATTGTGGCTTAAATTGGTTGGCAATACAAGATGGGTTATTAACTTGATTTATAGCTCTGCGGTGGTAGCGGGGAGGTGGCGATAGGTATAAAATGAAAGATAATTGATATATATGTCGGAACAGAGAAATCGCTTCCTAAACAATTAGGCATACTGGCAGCACAGCAAGTCCCGAGTGTCGTTATAGTCACAAAAAATTTATATTCTTAGGAGCGAGCACGTCCGTTCTCTATGACTTTTACTTTTAGAAGACCAAATAATTTTCATCGCCCTCGAGCATACTACTCATGCTCTTGTCATTCTATATTCTTCTCTGACTTTTAGTACTGTTCGTGAACATTCAACACTATAGCAAACTGAACGTTATACAACACGCTCGGGCCATGCTCGGCAGAGACTATCTTCTTTGTCTCACACCATGCTTTCAGTAGCAACCCTAATACAAGTAGGACAGTTATGTTAAATAGCAGTAATTTCTGTCAAATTCTCTGATTCTTACTAACACTTAATCGTTAGCATTCAAAAATAATACTCACAATAATTTGTTGGATACACGACACAGCCTTCCTGACATTTCACACGTCCTCGTGTGTACATTTCGCTTAGATCATGCCATACTCAAAATTGTTGGGTAAAATTTATTAGTCATTACTTTACTTTAAGAATAGCTTTACAAACAGCAGTATTATCGGTCATTGTAGGTTTTATTTATTAATTTTTTTTTTTTTTTTATTTTGTTGTTGTTCTGTCATCACACGTCTATAGGCTCTTGCTGCCCAGCAACGATAACATGGAGCGGATCCATACAGGTCTTTCAACCTCTGACCCCCGCCATAATTTCACCCGCTTCAGCACGCCATGATCGAGCACTCGTACACGGCGTGAGTATTATGGTGCGGTCTTAGCCATCGTGTATGAGCCCAACCGCACTCTCTCTTAGTGCCACAGTGTCTTGAGCAATGTCCTCAACATTGTCACAATCATCATCTCTCAAATCTATCAACTCCTCTGACACATTGTTGCTTGGAAAAGCTTTCAAATACTCATGCGCATACTTAAACGTGCGGTTACTCGTCAATGACTTTAATAAATATCTGTCTCCATCAAGTATTTCAATTATCTCAAAAGGTCCCTTAAACTTGGGATCTAACTTCGTTTGATTTCGTTTTTCCCTCTTGCTTTGCTTTATCTTTATCAAACCTAGCCTTATCAATACATCGTATTTCAAAAACTTATCCATTATTACATGAAATAATATTTCTAAGGAGTACTGATCAATTTTGACAGTAGCCAAGATTTGCATGGTGCTATACACAGGATTTTCTCCAATACCCCTCAAAACTATCAAATTATTAATTCTTTTTCCGGAAAATTTCTCGGCACAACTCTCTCTGATGAGCGTACATTCAGCTCCAGAGTCAAAACAAAATGGAACGAGCTCACCAGATTGACGCAGGATTACTCTTGGCTCGGACACACAACAGATGTTTATACGCTTCTCATGTGATCCAACACCGCTCATAGAAACTCCTTTTGTACATGATGACGCAATGTGGCCAGCATCGCCACATTTGAAGCAGGTAACGGCAGATCGACCTTTAGGTAATACTGAGTTTTTTTGACATGTTGCCTTCTTCATACTTCCTCTTGCGACATTCGACAATTTTGTGTCCGAGGTTTCCACAATGATGACATTTAATGCCATATTGTGTTTTCGATCTCTTGCGATCTGGTTCCATTGCGATATTTGGCTGCAGACCTCCATTCGACCTTCCATAAGCACAGGCCTTCAGATGCTGTTGCATCTCGTCTTGACTTTTAATGTTAGTCGTATATAACATACGTTGTAGACTTTTGTCGATTTTCGATGTATGTGCCAACACAACTGAGACTTCAATTTCCTCCATGTTCGCTGTCTTCCATTTGGATAAAAGTGACGTCACAAGACGGCTCGCATATACGGAGAGGCATTCGCCATCATTCGGTCGGCCATTAAAAATGTTCATTAAAGTTGCCGCCGATGTTTCCATTCCCACGAAACGTTGCAAAAACAATTCCTTAAAATTTTGCCACTTAATTCCAGTATAGCATATTTGAGAAAGCCAGGGCGAGGCGCTTCCTTCTAGGGAGCCGCTGAGGGTCATCACCAGTGTACTGCCCTCAATAGGATTATCGTCAAGTATTATGTCCACAGTTTTGCACCAGGCATTTGCATCTGTGCCTACAATGTCCGGGTTGAACTTTGGCAACGAGATGCTCTTCTTTGTTGAGGACACCGAATTTGACATCTGCATTGCTTTAATAATCTCAAGAAAATTTCGATTTTGAGATTCCAGAAGCTGATGCCACGAATCGTCAGAATTGCCTTGTGGAGGGGCATCGCCTAATCCCACTTCTGATGTCGGAACAGAGAAATCGCTTCCTTTAAAGTTAGGCATACTGGCAGCACAGCAAGTCCCGAGTGTCGTTATAGTCACAAAAAATTTATATTCTTAGGAGCGAGCACGTCCGTTCTCTATGACTTTTACTTTTAGAAGACCAAATAATTTTCATCGCCCTCGAGCATACTACTCATGCTCTTGTCATTCTATATTCTTCTCTGACTTTTAGTACTGTTCGTGAACATTCAACACTATAGCAAACTGAACGTTATACAACACGCTCGGGCCATGCTCGGCAGAGACTATCTTCTTTGTCTCACACCATGCTTTCAGTAGCAACCCTAATACAAGTAGGACAGTTATGTTAAATAGCAGTACCTTCTGTCAAATTCTCTGATTCTTACAAACACTTAATCGTTAGCATTCAAAAATAATACTCACAATAATTTGTTGGATACACGACATATATATAATATTCTAAAAGCAACATATCAAGTTTGGTGACTCTATCTCTTATTATTAACAAAATTTACTAAAAACAAGTAAGAGGTTCTAGTCGGGAGCTCCCGACTAGGGGATACCATGAACCCTCATATTCCAACACCAAATGCAGCTCGCGCTAATAGATAGAGAGTAGCGGGGAGGTGGCGATAGGTATAAAATCAAAGATACTTGAAATATATATACTTTTCTAGAAGCTACATGTCAAGTTTGGTTACTCTAGCTCATATTATTTACAAAAATGGCTTAAAAACGGGCTTTCGATTTACATTTTTATCGATTACTTGGAAACGGGGCAAGTTATCGTTTATCGGAAACAAACTCGATCTCCGCGGGCACTAGGAGGATCTACAGCTAAAATTTCAGTCTCTAGCTCTTATAGGTTCTGAGATCCTTGCGTTCATACATACGGACGGACGGACGGACGGACGGACGGACGGACGGACAGACAGACGGACATGGCTAGATCGACTCGGCTATTGATGCTGATCAAGAATATATATACTTTATGGGGTCAAAGATGCTTCCTTCTGCCAGTTACATACATTTGCATTTTGGATAAATACAATATACCCTTTTTACCCATTTTTAATGGGTTCAGGGTATAAAAACAGAATGTGGATATCGATTTTTATCGATTGCTTGGAAACGGAGTAAGTTATCGATTATCAAATACAAACTCGATCTGCGCATGCACTAGGAGGACCTACATCTAAAATTTCAAGTGTCTAGCTCTTATAGGTTCTGAGATTCTTGCGTTCATCCATACGGACGGACGGACAGACGGACGGATAGACAGACGGACATGGCTAGATCGTCTCGGCTATTGATGCTGATCAAGAATATATATACTTTATGGTGTCGGAGATGCTTCCTTCTGCCTGTTACATACATTTGCATTTTGCTCAAATATAATATAATCTTTTTACCCATTCGATGCCCTTTGTTCGATTTAATACGTCGATCGCCTTTTGGTCCGTGGCACCGCCAGATATAAGGTCATCTACATAAAAATCTCTTCGAAGAATTTTGGCACCAATTGGAAATAAATGTTGCTCGTCGACTGCCAATTGCAGCATTGCTCGAACAACAAGAAAGGAATGGTTTTGTGCCATTCGTAACTGTGTCCAAATTGAAGACACTTATTTCAGAATCAGTAGAATTTCGCCACAAGATGCATTGTATATAGGTGTCTGGGACCGTAACTCTGACAAAGCGATACATCTTGCCTATGTCTCCAGTTAGGGCAACAGGGAACGTGCGAAATCGCATCAAAATGTTAAACGGCTTCGGTTGTATGACGGGCCCAGCAATCAACACTTCATTCAGCGAACATCCAGTGCTGGTGACAACTGAACCATCAAACACGGCAGGAAGTTTGGTGCTCGTGCTTTGTTCCTTCAGCACCCAATGATGAGGGAGAAAATATTTGCATAAACGTAGGGACTCTGGAGGGACAAGAGTCATATGTCCGAGCTCCATATACTCTTGAATGAACGCGCAATACTGGGATTTAAGGTTGCGTGTTGATAAGATTCACCTAATTGATCCAGAGTGAGTTTGAGAGGGATTCGCACGGATTATGCTCCTGTTGGCAACCTTTGGAAATTCTTAGCAAAATGCTCTTCGCAGTCAAGCTCTTCCTTTGTTGCTTTAACATCAGGCTCTGGAAAGCTTTCTACTTCCCAAAATCGATGAATTAACACATGTGTTCGGTCATCGGACTAGGTTCGAGCATCAGACGATACACGATTGGCCAGAAGAGAGGTACCGCTTTGCTGGGAACCGCCACCTGCAACTATTCATCCAAGGCGTGTCTTCTGCAGAAAAGGCAATCCTGATAGCAGTTTTATTTGCCCGACACTCATTAGCTCGTAGAAAAGACCAGCTCCGATTATTAAGTCAACTCGCTGCGGCTTGTAAAAGCAAGGATCAGCGAGGCGAATTTTTCCAGGCACATTCCAATTAGTTGTATTAAGGGCGATGCTTGGCTGGCGATCTGCTATACTGAAAGGTACGATATCTGTGATGATTGCAGAGTAATCTGCCGTTTGAGATTGCAGATTGACGGTCAGTAGCGAAAGGAGCGCTTCTCAGGCCAGCAACTGCCGCTGAAGATGCACTTTTCTTCAACTGATGCTGTTGAGCGAATCGGAATGTAATTAAATGCAGCTGTGAACCACCATCCAATACAGCACGACACGGAACAAGAGTCTCAGACCGATTTTCAACTAGTACAATAACAGTGGCCAGGAACACAACATCTCCTGCCATGGTTGTGGGCAACAAGACTACACTCTCTAGGGTTCTGCAGCATTGCTCCAAAAATGTGGCAACTTGTACACATGACGGAATTAAATTTGCAAACGCGGGATCCTCCAGCTTCTCTTCTTACTTCGCCTGCGTAACAGGATCCAGTTGTTGCAGTAGCACCTGAACAAGGATGCATCCAGCAATTTTCCCCTTGCTACCCAAACTGGTGAGAGCACGAATATGGGCATTAAATTTATCTGACAATTCACACAGCATGCGTGTGCCAATCTCTTCCTTCTTGAGCCCCAGCACTTCACCGATGTATGCCTGAAGTAAGTTCGGCATAATTTTCGATTAAAGTTGTGAACATTGAAAAGAAATCAGACCACTCTTTGGCGGCAACGCTCTGGATCTAGTCATTGAAGCAACAGTAATAGGCTCATTTTCAAATTTGTAGCTGGACGGTAATGCTCTACTGCGCTTAGCGATTTCAATCCGAACCGAAGTCTCCAAAGTTACTGAATGCTCATCAAAAGCCTCGCGTAACTCACTGCCGATTTCGTCAAAGTATTGTATTATGCGTCTTCAAATGCAGATTCAATTTTTTCAATCCGCTTGAGCAGCACCGACAATGCAATTTCATTATTATTGGCAACGGGCGTTGGTAGAGGCTAGATTGTAGCGCCAGCAACCGCTTTTACGAGGACGCCACCTTGCGCTTCAAAAATGACACCCTGTTTGTAGGCTGGGCCAGCGATTCAGCACTAGAACTTTCCATGGCAACCGAAGAAACGAAAAGTGGTCAAAAAAACCGAAACCGAAAAACTGCACACAAAAGTTCGTTGACCGTTGACTTATTGTCAGCAGTGCACTCTTAAGGACGCGCAACAGTTAGTCGAATCAAAGCACAAGCAAAAGGCAGATAGCGCGATCCAACGCGTCTGTATGTATGTGTATATGAGCTTACTAGAAAATGATATTCGTTGGGACTCCACAATAACGGAAATAATGGAAAAACTGTGTCCAGTTCCGTTGAAATTGCGAGAACTTTTTGCAATCATTTTAGTATTTTTGATCCATAGAAGTCCTGCAGAATAGAGATTATCTTCGGGATATTAGATATGATAATAACATTTTAAATGAAATTGAAAACGAGCAGAAAAAAGTATACGAAGAAGAACTTTTTAGGAAGAGTTCAAGCAGTCAGGGAAAAAGGTTTTTTTTGAATGGCCCTGGTGGTATAGGTAAAACAAAGTCAGGAAATAGCATTTTCTGTAGCTTCTTTAGCACAACAGCACATTCTGCATTTAAGCTTCCATTTCATTTATTAAATGCAGTGACCTCAATGTACTACTTCAAAGCAATCTAATTTTACCAAGGTACTCAAAGATTGCAGCCTCATTGTTTGTGAAGAGTGCACCACGGCTCATAATGGTGGCTTTAAAGCTTTGAATAGAAGACTAAAGGATTTGCGACATAATGACTTTCTTATGGGAGACATAGCCGTTCTTTTCGCTAGAGACTTTCGACAAACACTTCCAGTGATACCTAAAGGAACAAGAGCTGATAAAATAAGGTCATGCCTAAAATCATCATAATTGTAGTAATACTTCTACTGGTATTTTTGCAGAAGAATTACTTAAAATAGGTAGATGGTAATTATCCTACATTAGAGGGAAAAATTATAATCCCATCATGTGTAGGTAATGTCGTAACGTCTCTTAAAGAGCTTATCAAAATTATATTATATAGCTTATCAAAATTATAAACGTTTTCAACATGTTGGCAAAACCGACAAATTGGTAATCGGAACGAGCAATTTTAACTGCAAAAATGAAAGAGCCGAATATATATTAATGACTAACTACTGAAGTCACTTAATGGCGATAGAATTCAATATAGGTATATCGATTCTGTTACAGACATCGATGATGCAGTTCACTACCCCGTCGAGTTTCTCAATAATTTCAACTCGCCAGGAACTCCCCCGCATATTCTTACTTTAAGAGTCGGTGCACTTATAATGTTTTTACGGAACCTAAATCCGCCGAAATTATGCAATGGTACACGACTGCAAGTGAAAGCTCTTCACAAAAATGTCATTGAGGCTAATGTGATTACTGTATGTGCCAAAGGGGAACGGTATTTTTACCATGAATCCCGCTTATACCATCAGATCTTCCTTTTAAGTTAAAGAAACTTCAATTTCCCTTAAAAGTTAGCTTCGCAATTACAATTAACAAATTGCAAGGTCAAACATTTAGTTAGCTGGATTAGATCTTACAGAAGATTGCTTTACTCATGGACAATTTTATGTAGCCTGTTCAAGAGTAAACTCAGGTAGCAACCTTATAATCTAATCACATTATGGTAAGTCTGCAAATGTAAGTTACAATGAAGCTCTTAAAAGAAATGAAGAACTCTAACGTAATTACTGTTATTATATAATTGTCTCAAATTAAAAATGTTTTTTTTTATACCCTAAACCTATTAAAAATGGGTAAAAAGGGTATAATGTTTTGGTGCAAGATGTAAATGTATGTAACAGGCAGTAGGATGCATCTCCGACCCCATAAAGTATATATATTCTTGATCAGCATCAATAGCCGAGTCGATCTAGCCATGTCCGTCTATCTGTCCGTCTGTACGTATGTATGAACGCAAGGATCTCAAAACCTATAAGAGCTAGAGACTTGAAAATTTAGCTGTAGGTCCTCCTAGTGCCTGAACAGATCGAGTTTGTTTCCGATAATCGATAACTTACTGCGTTTCCAAGCAATCGATATCGACATCCCGCTTTTTATACCCTGAACCCATTAAAAATGGGTAAAAGGGGTATTATGTTTTTGTGCAAAATCCAAATGTATGTAACAGGCAGAAGGAAGCATCTCCGACCCCATAAAGTATATATATTCTTGATCAGCATTAATAGCCGAGTTGATCTAGCCATGTCCGTCTGTCTGTCCGTCCGTCCGTCCGTCCGTCCGTCCGTCCGTCCGTATGTATGAACGCAAGGATCTCAGAACCTATAAGAGCTAGAGACTTGAAATTAGATGTAGATGCTCCTAGTTCCTACGCAGATCGAGTTTGTTTCCGATAATCGATAACTTGCCCCGTTTCCAAGTAATCGATAAAAATGTATATCGATATCCTGTTTTTAAGCAATTTTGGTAAATAATAAGAGCTAGAGTTACCAAACTTGACATGTTGCTTCTAGAAAAGTATATATATATCGATTATCTTTCATTTTATACCTATCTCCCACCTCCCCGCTACTCTCTATCTATAAGCGCGCGCTGCATTTGGTGTTGGAATATGAGGGTTCAGGCTATCCCCTAGTCGGGAGCTCCCGACTAGAACCTCTTACTTGTTTAGACTAGACTAGTTGAACTTACAGTATATCTGAAAAATTATTAAACTCATAAGTTAAACTTCTCCATATTATTTTAGAACTGCAATATCACTGAAATTTTGTTATAGCGCTACGCGCTCGTTTGTAGTAATAAAGATAAATTAAAACAAGTAAGAGGTTCTAGTCGGGAGCTCCCGAATAGGGGATACCCTGAACCCTCATATTCCAACACCAAATGCAGCTCGCGCTAATAGATAGAGAGTAGCGGGGAGGGGCCGATAGTTATAAAATGAAAGATACTTGATATATATATACTTTTCTAGAAGCTACATGTCAAGTTTGGTGACTCTAGCTCTTATTATTAACCAAAATTGCTTAAAAACATGATTTCGATATACATTTGTATCGATTACTTGGAAACGGGGCAAGTTATCGTTTATCGGAAACAAACTCGATCTGCGCGGGCACCAGAAGGACCTAGGAGGTTCTAGTCTGGAGCTCCCGACTAGGGGATACCCTGAACCCTCTTATTCCAACACCGAATGCAGCGCGCGCTTATAGATAGAGAGTAGCGGGGAGGTGGCGATAGGTATAAAATGAAAGATACTCGATATATATATACTATTCTATGTCAAGTTTGGTGACGTACCAAAAAAAGTGATTTCGATATACATTTTTATCGATTACTTGGAAACGGGGCAAGTTATCGTTTATCGGAAACAAACTCGATCTGCGCGGGCACCAGGAGGACCTACAGCTAAAATTTCAAGTCTCTAGCTCTTATAGGTTCTGAGATCCTTGCGTTCATACATACGGACGGGCGGACGGACGGACAGACAGACGGACATGGCTAGATCGACTCGGCTATTAATGCTGATCAAGAATATATATACTTTATGGGGTCGGAGATGCTTCCTTCTGCCTGTTACATACATTTGCACTTTGCACAAATACAATATACCCTTTTTACCCATTTTCAATGGGTTCAGGGTGTCTTAAAAAAGACCAAATGTACTCTGGATAGTCGCAGCGCAATTGTGTTTGGAGTAAGATAAATGTGAGAAGGCGAAATAATCAATCTTACGGAATATTTGGCAATTAATTAGATCTAAAAGAACGTGTTGTCAGCGTAACTCCAGGTAACATTAGATAATTAGTTTTTAAATACCAGCACACCAGTATACCAAAACAACTATTTATGGACATAGTAAGATTCTTCATTCAGGAAAACCGATATTTTAAATACTAGGACAAAATATACACACATCAAGGAATGCCAATGGAATCACCGGTCTCCCCAGAAATCGCAGACATAATAATGGAGGAACTATTGGACAACATTACAGATAAATTAATTATCAAACCAAGATTATTGACTAAATATGTAAAAGAATTGTATTCTTTTCGCAAACATATAAAATTTACTATGGAATTAGAAAAGAACGGGAAATCACCATTTTTACACTCTATAGTTACCAGATTGGACAACACACTAAAAACCAAGTGGTACAAGAAACCCATAGCCTCCGGACTATTACTCAACTTTAATTCAAACCACCCAAAGAGTATGATAATCAATACAGTACTAAGCTGTATAAAAAGAATAATTAACATATCGGATACAACATACCACAAAGAAATTGAACATGAAATTAATAAGCTCTTGACGAAAAATGACTTCCCACAAAACGTAATCAAAACTTTATTAAAAAGACGACAAATTAAAAGGAATAAGCCAAGAGAACCCGACAAAATATAAAAATTCCTTTTATATGTACCGCGACTATCAGAACGCCTCACAAATTCAGACTGTTACAACAAAGAAGAAATAAAAGAAGCACACAAACCTACGAACACATTGAAGAGGTTCTTCAACAAGATAAAATTAAAAATCCCCATGATTGACAAAAGCAACGTCGCTTACCAATTACCATGTGACGGGGAAAACAACAACAAGTGCAATAGTGTTTAAATAGGTACAACAAAATCGAAACTATAAACAAGGATCAGTCAACATTAATTGGACTTCAAATTAAGACATCAAAATAATATACAGAATACAGCACTAATGGCCCTCTGCATGAGAAGCAATCACACGCCAAATTTTGAGGAAACAACAATCTTACAACAAGAACAATACTACGACAAACATAATTAACACACCCACCAACAAACGACTAAACTACAAGACAGACACAGAAAATTGCGCTCACTTGTACAGACACATCTTAAACAGCCAGACAACCTCAGTTTCAATCTCCATGTCAAAAAGCGCAAACGTGTAAAATAATGTATGTAAAATGTTCAAATTAATGTTTCATCTTAACGAAATCTAATTGTTAACTGTTTTTTGTAAGTTGGTGTTAGTGCCCTGAAGACGGTTTGCAAATGTGCAGCCGAAATATATGGGAAGCAAAAATTAAATAAATTTCTTTCAATGTTTGTTGTACAAACCCGGACCTCGAGCCAGCCAACAAATATGTTCTAAAATATAATAAAGGTCGATAAACTGCGAGTAACGTCAGTTAATTAGTTTTGAGATATTGATTTTTATAATACTTATGCACTTATAATGCTTATAAACTAACAAAAATAATAAAGCTATAGGGCTAACGGTTCCTAGCACAACTGCCATATATTATTGATCAGTATCAACACCCGAGTCGATATAGCCATGTCCGTCTGTCTGTTTCTTAGTTTTAAAGCTATCTTTGTGAATCTTTGCAGAAGTGCTGCTTTCTTTCGCACGCAGAACATATGTCGGAACTAGCTGTATTGGTAGGTTCTGGTATGAACAACTTTTTTATTTATTAAGATATCTTGACCAAACTCGACATTTATTGTTTTACTATTCACTGCATATATTTGCAAAACTCTATCAACGCCGGAGCACTTTATCCATAAGCTGAAATAAAGGCTGTTGTATTGTAAATATTTATCATTTATTATACCTTGAACCCATTGAAAATGAGTAAAAAGGGTATATTGTATTTGTGCAAAATGCAAATGTATGTAACAGGCAGATGGAAGCATCTCCGACCCCATAAAGTATATATATTCTTGATCAGCATCAATAGCCGAGTCGATCTAGCCATGTCCGTCTGTCTGGCCGTCCGTCCGTCCGTACGTCCGTCCGTCCGTCTATGTATGAACGCAAGGATCTCAGAACCTATATTTGAAATTGTAGATGTAGGTGCTCCTAGTGCCTGAGCAGATCGAATTTGTTGCCGATAATCGATAACTTACTCCGTTTTCAAGTAATCGATAAAAGTGTATATCGAAATCCTGTTTTTAAGCAATTTTGGTAAATAATAAAAGCTAGAGTCACCAAACATGATATGTTGCTTTTGGAATATTATATATATGTCAAGTATCTTTCATTTTATACCAATCGCCATCTCCCCGCTACCACCTCAAAGAGGGTTCAGGGTATTCCCTAGTCGGGAGCTCCCGACTAGAACCTCTTACTTGTTTACTTATGTAACTGTATTTACATAATTGGCTTATATATTAATTCTTCTATATATTCATTACATATTAATTAATCAGACAAATAAAAAGCTGTAAGAAGAACCCTTAGAGGGCCGAAAATAAATTCTCGGCCTCAAGCTCGTTTTAAAATATCTTTTCTCAAGTTCATTTCAGGGGTGTTTCACACTTTTCGTAAAATTCATTCCACCTTGATAGAAATTGGGTTGTATGAAAGTTTTTTGCTTACACGGACAGTAACTCGTTCTTCAAGAACTTTGAGAGAATTTATTTTATACCTGTCACGGGTTAGGCTGGGGTCTACCCGCTAGCTATATATATTTTTATAAAAAGAACCACATCAAGACCATTTACACTTTAATGCATGTTCTAGGTCCTAGAATCTAGGAAGCCTCTGCTATTAATGTCAAGCAATCAGATGGGTAGTTGATATATATAATATAATATATTTATTTATTTATTTATTAATTTATTAATGGTCGACAAAACGAGTGTCTTCCTCATTATTCCGTAGATTATACATACAATAGATAATGCAATAATATGCTAAAAGCCTAGTTCTCTAAATAGCATCACCGACCGATGGAGGTGTTTTAGTTGCCAGTCCGGCCATCTGTGCCCCTTTTCACAGCTAAATTTATCAGTGACGCTATTAGAGCCTACATGTAAGCAGAAGGGTGTAAGTAGGAAAAAAGTGTTCTTAAGTAAAATTAAAAATAATGTTAGTTTGCTATATTAATAAATAAAATACAATAAATAGGAAAAAGAAAGTAAGAAGATTGTTAATAAAGTAAAGAAATGTAAGCTAGATATATAGAGTGTTAAGTAGATAGGACAGAGAGAAAAGTAATGGGAAATCACCGGTGGGGGAAAATTTACAGCCTGACCGGCAAGCTATGCCCCTGCTCATAGCTGGGAATGGTCAGTGACTTCCCGAAGGTATCCTGAAAGCTACAATTTTATAAGGGGAAGAGAAAGTTCGGTAGAGAAAACGTGACGCAAACTATTATAATTTTTACATAGCAAAAGTCAGGAAGCAATGACGTATGTTCGACACTACTGGCGTCCTGACCTTTTTACATTTACTTGCAACCCAAAATGGAAAGATATTGCAGATGTTTTGATGCCTGGGCAAAAACCGCATGATCGCCATAACATTATTGTTAGTCTTTCACTTGAAAGTCTAGGCTTTAATGTCTTTGTTAATCGACAAAAGTCAATTTGTTTGGCAAAAGCGTGGCTACCACATATTTTCATATTGCTATGGTTAGAAAAACATATTATTCCCGATCAAATTGATAGTATTGTCTGTGCAGAAATTCCTGATCCTCGAAATGATCCACTATTGTTTGAAATAGTCAAGGCTTATATGGAGAGAAGGCAAATGTACAAAAAGATTTACTCGACAGTTGCTTAGTGAAAGTATCACAGGAAATAATGTTTATCTTCAATACCGGCGAAGAGCCACACAAGCTGATGGCTTTTTCGTTGAAATTAATAGTAAAATATAGATAACCGTTGGGTTGTGCATTGTAACAGGGTTCTCTCACGCACATTTGATGCCCATATAAATATTGAGTACTGCAGTTCTGTAAAATCGATAAAATACATATGCAAGTATGTTAAGGAGGTTAATAAGCAATCATCTTTTACGCTTGAAAATCAGAAAGATGAGGTTAACATGTATGAAAGTGACAGATATATTAGCAGTTCAATGGCAGTATAGAGAATTCTCGCATTAGCCATACATGAAAGGTTTCCAACTGTTATCCACTTGGCTGTGCACTTTGAAATTATGCAGCGCATTTACTTTAACCCAAACAATTCAAATCGATTGCAGGAAAAGCTTAGTAACCCATCTCACACTACCCTTCTAGCATTTTGAGCTTTGCATGTTGGGCTAACAAGCTTTTTTATTACCACTTAATAGCGAGAAGTTTAGACTGTTATAAAAATGCCGCTTTTTCTTATAAGTTCATGCAATAGTTGATTTATTTATATTCTTATAGCGAGCGTATTGATTATGCGAATTATGCGAAAATGTACAATTTTTAACGAAGCGATAGATAAGAAATCTGATATAGCGAACGTACAAGACAAGAGTGAATTGCGGCGTCGCTAGCATTGATGCGCTAGCCGCTTAAGACAAAGTGCAAAAAGTAAAAGAGCGAGATAACAGAAACTGCGATGAGCGCAAAGCAATAAGTGGTAGATAGTTAACAGCAAATAATATTGAGCTATTTTATGATACGCGAGAAGCGCCAAACAAACAAAATAGTGGCATTGCTTGCCTCGCAGGGCAAGATGTAACTGAACTGTTATTCAAACATAAAACTAATTTAATTTTTAGCTGCTGAACCGAATGGCTTTCGTGGCGAAGCAAATAATTACGCTGATGTAGTATTTTTAGGCTTGTAGAAGAATGGTCCGCAAAAGTCCACACCAGTTATATCAAACGCTCGAGTTTTAACAAATCGGTCCTTTTGGAAGATTAGCCATTACGGGCTCCACCAAGCGGGGCTTGTTCCAGAAACATCTGATGCATATGTTTACTATGCTGGAAACTATTTTACGGCCACCAATTGGTCCGAACAAGGCTCGTAGTCCAGCATGGAGATTCCACTCATGAAAGTGAGTGACAATGGCGATAGTAACTGGATGTTGTCAAGGCAGTATAATAGGATGACTTATAAGGAAGGGTTGACTTTTCAAGGCGCTCAACAACTCGAAGAATACCAAATTCATCCTGAAAGGGCAATAATGATGAGAGTATACTGGAACGAGCGACCACGCACTTTGATTGCACGTTCCTTATATCATTCCATAGAGAACTCATTTGAAGGTTTCGTAAAAGTATAAACGATCCAAAACGTATGTCGGAGATCAAAAGTCCAGGGCGCCGAAGACGATGGATAAACTCTGGAGTGAATGTCAGCTGGATTACTGGCTGTTGGAACATAATGCCACTGGAAGCCTGCTGTAACTTCCTGACGTTGAACTTCCACGATTTATTTCGGATCCAAGTTGACAAATTGAAGAATCTGACTAACAATGAAATGTACCGGTAAATAGTTTGATTTTAGCTACTTCCTGCATCAATTGGGCTAACAAAAGTGCGCCACGAAGCTCGAGTTTTGGTACCGTTAGAGTTTTAAGTGGAGCCACTCGTGATTTAGAGCAAAATAGATGTGAACTCGAATGATGTCCCTTTGAAACCACATAAATGCAAGCAGTAATGCTGACGTCACAGAAACCGTGAACCTATACATCGCGCATTTGATTGCAAACCAGCCGCGGGAAGGTGGATAATTAAACATTGCTGAAAGTTTGGCAATGTTCCTGCCAGGCAGTTGGAAGACTCTCATCCCATTCCAAGTTTTCCTTCCAAAGAAGTTGCATAAAAATCTTTGCCCTTACGATGACCGGTCCAATTAATCCTAGTGGATCGTAAAAACGAGTAATAGTGGACAAAACAAATCTCTTGCAAGGTTTAAGTGTTAACATTAATTTATCAGTTGAAGGATCCCACGCAAGGCCCAAAGTTTTGGTAATGTCGCTTCCATTACTAAATTTCAACAAGTAAGAGGTTTTAGTCGGGAGCTCCCGACTAGGGAATACCCTTAACCTTCTAATTCCAACAGCAAATGGAGCTCGTTTGAATTAATAAAGATAAATTAAAAAAAAAAGTTCCATTGGCCGGGTTTGAACTCGCAACTGACCGCATATTTACTTTCCTCGGTAGGACTCGAACTCGCGACACACCGCACCACTTGCCACTGCCTTTACTCAACATCCTCACTAATAATTGGGTATTATTGAGAAAAAAAACCACTTAAAACAGCAACACAGAAAACAATCGCAGAGAAGACAGAACTCGAAGCAGACGCGCATAAAAGTGTGTGTGTACCATGTACACTGAACACTGTATATATCTGCGATTACTGGGGAGCCCGGTGATCCCATTGGCATTCCTTTTAGTTGTGTGTATATTTTATTTACTTTACTTTAAGAATAGCTTTACAAACAGCAGTATCATCGGTCATTGTAGGTTTTATTTTTATTTTTATTTTTTTTATTTTTTTTTTGTTGTTGTTCTGTCATCACACGTCTATAGGCTCTTGCTGCCCAGCAACGATAACATGGAGCGGATCCATACAGGTCTTTCAACCTCTGACCCCCGCCATAATATCACCCGCTTCAGCACGACATGATCGAGCAGTTGTACACGGCGTGAGTATTATGGTGCGGTCTTAGCCATCGTGTATGAGCCCAACCGCACTCTCTCTTAGTGCCACAGTGTCTTGAGCAATGTCCTCAACATTGTCACACTCATCATCTCTCAAATCTATCAACTCCTCCGACACATTGTTGCTTGGAAAAGCTCGCAAATACTCATGCGCATACTTAAACGTGCGGTTACTCGTCAATGACTTTAATAAATATCTGTCTCCATCAAGTATTTCAATTATCTCAAAAGGTCCCTTAAACTTGGGATCTAACTTCGTTTGATTTCGTTTTTCCCTCTTGCTTTGCTTTATCTTTATCAAACCTAGCCTTATCAATACATCGTATTTCAAAAACTTATCCATTATTACATGAAATAATATTTCTAAGGAGTACTGATCAATTTTGACAGTAGCCAAGATTTGCATGGTGCTATACACAGGATTTTCTCCAATACCCCTCAAAACTATCAAATTATTAATTCTTTTTCCGGAAAATTTCTCGGCACAACTCTCTCTGATGAGCGTACATTCAGCTCCAGAGTCAAAACAAAATGGAACGAGCTCACCAGATTGACGCAGGATTACTCTTGGCTCGGACACACAACAGATGTTTATACGCTTCTCATGTGATCCAACACCGCTCATAGAAACTCCTTTTGTACATGATGACGCAATGTGGCCAGTATCGCCACATTTGAAGCAGGTAACGGCAGATCGACCTTTAGGTAATACTGAGTTTTTTGACATGTTGCCTTCTTCATACTTCCTCTTGCGACATTCGACAATTTTGTGTCCGAGGTTTCCACAATGATGACATTTAAAGCCATATTGTGTTTTCGATCTCTTGCGATCTGGTTCCATTGCGATATTTGGCTGCAGACCTCCATTCGACCTTCCATAAGCACAGGCCTTCAGATGCTGTTGCATCTCGTCTTGACTTTTAATGTTAGTCGTATATAACATACTTTGTAGACTTTTGTCGATTTTCGATGTATGTGCCAACACAACTGAGACTGCAATTTCTTCCATGTTCGCTGTCTTTCATTTGGATAAAAGTGACGTCACAAGACGGCTGGCATATACGGAGAGGCATTCGCCATCATTCGGTCGGCCATTAAAAATGTTCATTAAAGTTGCCGCCGATGTTTCCATTCCCACGAAACGTTGCAAAAACAATTCCTTAAAATTTTGCCACTTCATTCCAGTATAGCATATTTGAGAAAGCCAGGGCGAGGCGCTTCCTTCTAGGGAGCCGCTGAGGGTCATCACCAGTGTACTGCCCTCAATAGGATTATCGTCAAGTATTATGTCCACAGTTTTGCACCAGGCATTTGCATCTGTGCCTACAATGTCCGGGTTGAACTTTGGCAACGAGATGCTCTTCTTTGTCGAGGACGCCGAATTTGACATTTGCATTGCTTTAATAATCTCAAGAAAATTTCGATTTTGAGATTCCAGAAGCTGATGCCACGAATCGTCAGAATTGCCTTGTGGAGGGGCATCGCCTAATCCCACTTCTGATGTCGGAACAGAGAAATCGCTTCCTTTAAAGTTAGGCATACTGGCAGCACAGCAAGTCCCGAGTGTCGTTATAGTCACAAAAAATTTATATTCTTAGGAGAGAGCACGTCCGTTCTCTATGACTTTTACTTTTAGAAGACCAAATAATTTTCATCGCCTTCGAGCATACTACTCATGCTCTTGTCATTCTATATTCTTCTCTGACTTTTAGTACTGTTCGTGAACATTCAACACTATAGCAAACTGAATGTTATACAACACACTCGGGCCATGCTCGGCAGAGACTATCTTCTTTGTCTCACACCATGCTTTCAGTAGCAACCCTAATACAAGTAGGACAGTTATGTTAAATAGCAGTACCTTCTGTCAAATTCTCTGATTCTTACTAACACTTAATCGTTAGCATTCCAAAATAATACTCACAATAATTTGTTGGATACACGACATATATATAATCTTCTAAAAGCAACATATCAAGTTTGGTGACTCTATCTCTTATTATTAACAAAATTTACTAAAAACAAGTAAGAGGTTCTAGTCGGGAGCTCCCGACTAGGGGATACCATGAACCCTCATATTCCAACACCAAATGCAGCTCGCGCTAATAGATAGAGAGTAGCGGGGAGGTGGCGATAGGTATAAAATCAAAGATACTTGAAATATATATACTTTTCTAGAAGCTACATGTCAAGTTTGGTTACTCTAGCTCATATTATTTACAAAAATTGCTTAAAAAACGGGCTTTCGATTTACATTTTTATCGATTACTTGGAAACGGGGCAAGTTATCGTTTATCGGAAACAAACTCGATCTCCGCGGGCACTAGGAGGATCTACAGCTAAAATTTCAGTCTCTAGCTCTTATAGGTTCTGAGATCCTTGCGTTCATACATACGGACGGACGGACGGACGGACGGACGGACGGACGGACAGACAGACGGACATGGCTAGATCGACTCGGCTATTGATGCTGATCAAGAATATATATACTTTATGGGGTCAAAGATGCTTCCTTCTGCCAGTTACATACATTTGCATTTTGGATAAATACAATATACCCTTTTTACCCATTTTTAATGGGTTCAGGGTATAAAAACAGAATGTGGATATCGATTTTTATCGATTGCTTGGAAACGGAGTAAGTTATCGATTATCAAAAACAAACTCGATCTGCGCATGCACTAGGAGGACCTACATCTAAAATTTCAAGTGTCTAGCTCTTATAGGTTCTGAGATTCTTGCGTTCATCCATACGGACGGACGGACGGACGGACGGACAGACAGACGGACATGGCTAGATCGACTCGGCTATTGATGCTGATCAAGAATATATATACTTTATGGTGTCGGAGATGCTTCCTTCTGCCTGTTACATACATTTGCATTTTGCTCAAATATAATATAATCTTTTTACCCATTCGATGCCCTTTGTTCGATTTAATACGTCGATCGCCTTTTGGTCCGTGGCACCGCCAGATATAAGGTCATCTACATAAAAATCTCTTCGAAGAATTTTGGCACCAATTGGAAATAAATGTTGCTCGTCGACTGCCAATTGCAGCATTGCTCGAACAATAAGAAAGGAATGGTTTTGTGCCATTCGTAACTGTGTCCAAATTGAAGACACTTATTTCAGAATCAGTAGAATTTCGGCACAAGATGCATTGTATATAGTTGTCTGGGACCGTAACTCTGACAAAGCGATACATCTTGCCTATGTCTCCAGTTAGGGCAACAGGGAACGTGCGAAATCGCATCAAAATGTTAAACGGCTTCGGTTGTATGACGGGCCCAGCAATCAACACTTCATTCAGCGAACATCCAGTGCTGGTGACAACTGAACCATCAAACACGGCACGAAGTTTGGTGCTCGTGCTTTGTTCCTTCAGCACCCAATGATGAGGGAGAAAATATTTGCATAAACGTAGGGACTCTGGAGGGACAAGAGTCATATGTCCGAGCTCCATATACTCTTGAATGAACGCGCAATACTGGGATTTAAGGTTGCGTGTTGATAAGATTCACCTAATTGATCCAGAGTGAGTTTGAGAGGGATTCGCACGGATTATGCTCCTGTTGGCAACCTTTGGAAATTCAAGCAGTCAAGCTCTTCCTTTGTTGCTTTAACATCAGGCTCTGGAAAACTTTCTACTTCCCAAAATCGATGAATTAACACATGTGTTCGGTCATCGGACTAGGTTCGGGCATCAGACGATACACGATTGGCCAGAAGAGAGGTACCGCTTTGCTGGGAACCGCCACCTGCAACTATTCATCCAAGGCGTGTCTTCTGCAGAAAAGGCAATCATGATAGCAGTTTTATTTGCCCGACACTCATTAGCTCGTAGAAAAGACCAGCTCCGATTATTAAGTCAACTCGCTGCGGCTTGTAAAAGCAAGGATCAGCGAGGCGAATTTTTCCAGGCACATTCCAATTAGTTGTATTAAGGGCGATGCTTGGCTGGCGATCTGCTATACTGAAAGGTACGATACCTGTGATGATTGCAGAGTAATCTGCCGTTTGAGATTGCAGATTGACGGTCAGTAGCGAAAGGAGCGCTTCTCAGGCCAGCAACTGCCGCTGAAGATGCACTTTTCTTCAACTGATGCTGTTGAGCGAATCGGAATGTAATTAAATGCAGCTGTGAACCACCATCCAATACAGCACGACACGGAACAAGAGTCTCAGACCGATTTTCAACTAGTACAATAACAGTGGCCAGGAACACAACATCGCTGCCATGGTTGTGGGCAACAAGAGAGGTATAGGCGGGGGCTGAACAGTGAGGAATCGAAAGCAGTGTATGGTGTTTGAAACCACATGTGCGACAAGTTCCGGAATTACATGCTCGTAAAAGATGTCCCCTTTAAGGCAGTTGAGGCATAAAGTTGAGGCACCGTTTTGCTTCCTTGAGACGCATCTCTGGAAACAAATTGCCAAATCTTGGGCATTGCCAAATAGTCTGCTCTTCAGCAGCCATTGAGTTAGTAGCAACGAGTGATGTCCTACTGGGATTAATCTTTATGTTCTTGCCCACCTGAGAGCTCGGCGTTTAGGTTGCCATAGCATAATCTACACTCTCTAGGGTTCTGCAGCGTTGCTCCAAAAATGTGGCAACTTGTACACATGACGGAATTAAATTTGCAAACGCGGGATCCTCCAGCTTCTCTTCTTACTTCGCCTGCGTAACAGGATCCAGTTGTTGCAGTAGCACCTGAACAAGGATGCATCCAGCAATTTTCCCCTTGCTACCCAAACTGGTGAGAGCACGAATATGGGCATTAAATTTATCTGACAATTCACGCAGCATGCGTGTGCCAATATCTTCCTTCTTGAGCCCCAGCAGTTCACCGATGTATGCCTGAAGTAAGTTCGGCATAATTTTCGATTTAAGTTGTGAACATTGAAAAGAAATCAGACCACTCTTTGGCGGCAACGCTCTGGATCTAGTCATTGAAGCAACAGTAATAGGCTCATTTTCAAATTTGGAGCTGGACGGTAATGCTCTACTGCGCTTAGCGATTTCAATCCGAAACGAAGTCTCCAAAGTTACTGAAAGCTCATCAAAAGCCTCGCGTAACTCACTGCCGATTTCGTCAAAGTATTGTATTATGCGACTTCAAATGCAGATTCAATTTTTTCAATCCGCTTGAGCAGCACCGACAATGCAATTTCATTATTATTGGCAACGGGCGTTGGTAGAGGCTAGATTGTAGCGCCAGCAACCGCTTTTACGAGGACGCCACCTTGCGCTTCAAAAATGACACCCTGTTTGTAGGCTGGGCCAGCGATTCAGCACTAGAACTTTCCATGGCAACCGAAGAAACGAAAAGTGGTCAAAAAAACCGAAACCGAAAAACTGCACACAAAAGTTCGTTGACCGTTGACTTATTGTCAGCAGTGCACTCTTAAGGACGCGCAACAGTTAGTCGAATCAAAGCACAAGCAAAAGGCAGATAGCGCGATCCAACGCGTCTGTATGTATGTGTATATGAGCTTACTAGAAAATGATATTCGTTGGGACTCCACAATAACGGAAATAATGGAAAAACTGTGTCCAGTTCCGTTGAAATTGCGAGAACTTTTTGCAATCATTTTAGTATTTTTGATCCATAGAAGTCCTGCAGAATAGAGATTATCTTCGGGATATTAGATATGATAATAACATTTTAAATGAAATTGAAAACGAGCAGAAAAAAGTATACGAAGAAGAACTTTTTAGGAAGAGTTCAAGCAGTCAGGGAAAAAGGTTTTTTTTGAATGGCCCTGGTGGTATAGGTAAAACAAAGTCAGGAAATAGCATTTTCTGTAGCTTCTTTAGCACAACAGCACATTCTGCATTTAAGCTTCCATTTCATTTATTAAATGCAGTGACCTCAATGTACTACTTCAAAGCAATCTAATTTTACCAAGGTACTCAAAGATTGCAGCCTCATTGTTTGTGAAGAGTGCACCACGGCTCATAATGGTGGCTTTAAAGCTTTGAATAGAAGACTAAAGGATTTGCGACATAATGACTTTCTTATGGGAGACATAGCCGTTCTTTTCGCTAGAGACTTTCGACAAACACTTCCAGTGATACCTAAAGGAACAAGAGCTGATAAAATAAGGTCATGCCTAAAATCATCATAATTGTAGTAATACTTCTACTGGTATTTTTGCAGAAGAATTACTTAAAATAGGAGATGGTAATTATCCTACATTAGAGGGAAAAATTATAATCCCATCATGTGTAGGTAATGTCGTAACGTCTCTTATCAAAATTATAAACGTTTTCAACATGTTGGCAAAACCGACAAATTGGTTATCGGAACGAGCAATTTTAACTGCAAAAATGAAAGAGCCGAATATATATTAATGACTAACTACTGAAGTCACTTAATGGCGATAGAATTCAATATAGGTATATCGATTCTGTTACAGACATCGATGATGCAGTTCACTACCCCGTCGAGTTTCTCAATAATTTCAACTCGCCAGGAACTCCCCCGCATATTCTTACTTTAAGAGTCGGTGCACTTATAATGTTTTTACGGAACCTAAATCCGCCGAAATTATGCAATGGTACACGACTGCAAGTGAAAGCTCTTCACAAAAATGTCATTGAGGCTAATGTGATTACTGTATGTGCCAAAGGGGAACGGTATTTTTACCATGAATCCCGCTTATACCATCAGATCTTCCTTTTAAGTTAAAGAAACTTCAATTTCCCTTAAAAGTTAGCTTCGCAATTACAATTAACAAATTGCAAGGTCAAACATTTAGTTAGCTGGATTAGATCTTACAGAAGATTGCTTTACTCATGGACACAAAAAATCTTGAAAAAAAGTGACAAAATGCGGACAAGCCCACCCAACAGTGGCATAATAATACATTTAAAAGTGAATTTAAACCCAAAAAAATCAAAAACTGCGTTAAAGTGCCAAAAATAAAGAAAGAGCCAAAAACCAAAACTGCAAATGTGCAATTTGCACACAAGCAAAAACTGGGAGCTGTCAAAACCAGTGCTGCCAACGACAATGCCGAGTTGCCTAGAAAAATAGCAGCCAGCTTAAACAACGGAGAAGCTTCCATGGCAAATAAAAACTTTAAAAACGATGACGTCCCTGCTACCCATGCTTACAACACACGCAGCAACACCTGCTCCAGTCAAACAGTGTTTAGCAATATCCCACCGCCAACTGACCCCGAAGTCAACAGCAATCAAGTACACGGTCTTCTAGCCCCGCTCACTGAAGCAAGTAGATCTTCACCTGTTCTTCGCGAATCAGCCCACCGCTACAACAACGCAGCCCCAGTACCTCCAGCATGGAACTCAGGCGCAAGACACGTCCCTCGGAAGTATCCTTCTAGGACTCCAGCAGTCGATCGCAGCACTTAATGAAGCAGTCGCAAGTATCCTGGTCAGCATCAAGGAGCTGAAGGACGCGCAAGCTCCACAGCCCGGTCTTCCCACTCACCGCAAATAATGGCTGCCCAGATGCGCCTCGGATCATGGAACGCTCGCAGCATCATACAAAATGCAAACGAGCTCAAACTGTTTTTGAGAAAACATGAAATAGACATCATGCTTGTCTCAGAAACCCACCTACACGCCGGCCTGTACTTCGCCATGGAGGGATATGTTTGCTACCGTGCGGATCACCCAGCAGGTCGAGCCAGAGGAGGTGCTGCGGTGCTTGTCAAGCAGAACTTGGTGCACTACCAACTACCTCAGGTGACTTCCAGCGCAACACAAATGGCTGCTATTATGTTGGGGACTCCTTTGGGAGAAATACCTGTAGCTGCAGTGTATCTACCACCAAATCTTTCCTGGAACCGAGCTGGATTCGATTCTCTCCTTGATCAATTTGGTCATAAATTCATCGTTGGAGGTGACTTCAACGCCAAACACCGGCTGTGGGGAAGCTGCTCAGCCCAGGTCTTGGCCACCGGGAGACCTACCCACTTTCCGTATAACAGGCAAAGTACTCCTTCGTGCATAGACTTCTTTATATACAAGGGTATTCCCAACAGCTTAATATCAGTTCGCGAAGAGTATGAGCTTTCATCCGACCATCTACCACTTCTTGCAACGGTATATACGTCTGCTCAAAGGACTGTAAAAAAGCGAAGGCTTGTCACCCCCCAGTCGGACATACAACGCTTCAAAGCTGAACTGAATGGCATGATAGATCTAAGCATGCCAATCTTGACAGCCGAGGATGCCGACGCTGCAGTTCAAACCCTGCTGTATCAAGTACATACCGCGGCTGCCAACGCTGCGCCACCACAAATGTATTTTACGCGTACAAGCCAACCTACGAGGACGCTTCCCCCCATCGTTGAAGGCCTTCTTTGCCTGAAAAAGCGACTGAGCAGGGAGTACGTCCGTACCCAGGACCCCAGAATCGATAGGATCTATCGCCGTATCGCCAACAGAGTCAGAAAGGAGTTGACTTTACTGAGAAGAAAAGCCACAGACACCATGCTGGAGGAAGCAACGGCAGATGAGAGCTCCAAATTCGCACTGTGGAAACTTACCAGTCGATACAAGCGGCAAGCTGCACCAAAGTTCCCCGTTCGACATCCCGATGGCACCTGGGCCAGGTCGCCAATGGAAAGAGCCGAAGCCTTCGCCTGCAACCTGGAGGAGCGTTTCAAGCCGTTTGAGACCGCATCGCATGAAAGGATACAGCGAGTCGCACAAATCCTGGAGACGCCGCTCCAAATGTCACTCCCTGTATCACCAATCACCTTCCAAGAAGTAAAACAGGAGATAAAGAGCCTAAAAAACAACAAAGCCCCTGGGGAAGATCGGATGGACAACCAGACAATTAAGCTACTGCCATACAAGGCGGTGCTTTTTCTCGTCGCCATTTTTAATGCAAGTCTTCGACTAGGTCATTTTCCAGTGGCCTGGAAGAAGGCACAAATCGTTATGCTGTACAAGAGCGGAAAGCCTCCCAACCATCTGGAATCCTATCGCCCCATCAGCCTCCTGCCTGCCTTTGGGAAAATTCTGGAGAGATGCATCCTTAGGAGGATCCTTGAAAGTGCGGAGATAAGAAATGCAATCCCGAAGTTCCAGTTTGGATTCCGACTCAGGCACGGTACACCTGAGCAACTCCATCGGGTAGTTAACTTCATGCTAGACGGTTTCCACAGAAAGGAGTATGCGGTGGCAGCATATCTCGACATCCAGCAAGCTTTCGACCGGGTGTGGCACGCAGGTCTTCTCTCCAAAATCAAGGACAAATTAAATCCACAGCTATTTAGCATCATTGCGAGCTTCCTAACGGAGAGAACCTTTCAAGTGGTGCAGGATGACGTAGCCTCTCAAATCAAACGCATAAAAGCGGGAGTTCCACAAGGCAGCGTTTTGGGTCCCACGTTATATAGCCTGTTTACACATGATATGCCCACTGCAAATGCAAGCACACGAAATGATCGGCAGGACCTTCTGGTGGCCACGTTTGCTGACGACACGGCAATCCTTGCAAGGAACAAATGCGTGTACGCGGCAACTGACCTCCTGCAGGAGTACCTCAAACGATTTGAAAATTGGGCTTGTAGATGGAACATCGCAGTGAACCCTGGAAAATGCGCCACTGTTACTCACACTCTACGCAAGGACTCTTGCCCCGGACTTTTTCTTCATGGTGAACTTCTAGAGCAATATAGTCAACACAAATACCTAGGAGTCACTCTCGACAGACGACTTACATTTAGTAAGCACGTCTCTGCAGTAACAAGCAGCATTAAATCCAAGATAAGACGAATGAGCTGGCTCCTCAACTCCAACAACAAACTCTCGCTCCGAAACAAAGTACTCATCTACAAGATAATCCTTGCCCCAGTGTGGCGTTATGGTCTCCAAGTCTATGGTATAGCTGCAAAAACACACCTGAACAAAATTCGCATTATTCAGGCCAAAACTTTGCGCAAAATTACTGGAGCCGAATGGTTTATTCGCACACGCGACATCGCAAAGGACCTCAGGGTACCAATGGTGGGCGACGTAGTCAACAGGCAAGCGGCGAGCTACTCAACAAAGCTTCACAACCATCCTAACGTCCTGGCAAGGAACCTGCTAAGGAGGCGAAGAAGAAGGCGACTGAAGAGGACCTACCCAACTGACCTAGTCGATCGATATATATAGGTCACAAACTGTAAATATATGTATATATGTCTAATTTGTTAAACTAATTGTAAATTCACAATTTTCGTTAAACTAAATGTGTACGTCACTCTGATAAAAGTTGCTAACATAGAGTAACAGGATACCAGATCTGGAAATAAACAAACAAAATTGAAAAAAAAAAAAACAAAAAAAAAAACTCATGGACAATTTTATGTAGCCTGTTCAAGAGTAAACTCAGGTAGCAACCTTATAATCTAATCACATTATGGTAAGTCTGCAAATGTGATTTACAATGAAGTTCTTAAAAGAAATGAAGAACTTTAACGTAATAACTGTTATTATATAATTGTCTCAAATTAAAAATGTTTTTTTTTATACCCTAAACCTATTAAAAATGGGTAAAAAGGGTATAATGTTTTGGTGCAAGATGTAAATGTATGTAACAGGCAGTAGGAAGCATCTCCGGCCCCATAAAGTATATATATTCTTGATCAGCATCAATAGCCGAGTCGATCTAGCCATGTCCGTCTATCTGTCCGTCTGTCCGTATGTATGAACGCAAGGATATCAAAACCTATAAGAGCTAGAGACTTGAAAATTTAGCTGTAGGTCCTCCTAGTGCCTGAACAGATCGAGTTTGTTTCCGATAATCGATAACTTACTGCGTTTCCAAGCAATCAATATCGACATCCTGCTTTTTTAGCAAATTGGGTAAATAATAAGAGCTAGAGTCAGCAAACTTAATATGTTTATTCTAAACTATTATATGTATATCCCTGGTCGGGAGCTCCCGACTAGAACCTCTTACAAGTTGAACTTACAGTATATCTGAAAAATTATTAAACTCATAAGTTAAACTTCTCCATATTATTTTAGAACTGCATTATCACTTATATTTTGTTATAGCGCTACGCGCTCGTTTGTAGTAATAAAGATAAATTAAAACAAGTAAGAGGTTCTAGTCGGGAGCTCCCGAATAGGGGATACCCTGAACCCTCATATTCCAACACCAAATGCAGCTCGCGCTAATAGATAGAGAGTAGCGGGGAGGTGGCGATAGTTATAAAATGAAAGATACTTGATATATATATACTTTTCTAGAAGCTACATGACAAGTTTGGTGACTCTAGCTCTTATTATTAACCAAAATTGCTTAAAAACATAATTTCGATATACATTTGTATCGATTAGATACTTGATATATATATACTTTTCTAGAAGCTACATGTCAAGTTTGGTGACTCTAGCTCTTATTATTAACCAAAATTGCTTAAAAACATGATTTCGATATACATTTGTATCGATTACTTGGAAACGGGGCAAGTTATCGTTTATCGGAAACAAACTCGATTTGCGCGGGCACCAGGAGGACCTAGGAGGTTCTAGTCTGGAGCTCCCAACTAGGGGATACCCTGAACCCTCTTATTCCAACACCGAATGCAGCGCGTGCTTATATATAGACAGTAGCGGGGAGGTGGCGATAGGTATAAAATGAAAGATACTCGATATATATATACTATTGTAGAAGCTACAAGTCAAGTTTGGTGACATTTTTATCGATTACTTGGAAACGGGGCAAGTTATCGTTTATCGGATACAAACTCGATCTGCGCGGGCACCAGGAGGACCTACAGCTCAAATTTCAAGTCTCTAGCGGACGGACGGACAGACAGACGGACATAGCTAGATCGACTCGGCTATTGATGCTGATCAAGAATATATATACTTTATGGTGTCGGAGATGCTTCCTTCTGCCTGTTACATACATTTGCACTTTGCACAAATACAATATACCCTTTTTACCCATTTTCAATGGGTTCAGGGTATAAAAAGTAAAGGGAAGATAAGTTAATGTGTTTGAAGGTATTGAGGATGGAATCGACTCCAGGATTGAAGTAAAATTATTTTATTTTCGAGTAATTCTAGCAACTCACATTCTTCCGGTGTCTTAAAAAAGACCAAATGTACTCTGGATAGTCGCAGCGCAATTGTGTTTGGAGTGAGATAAATGTGAGAAGGCGAAATAATCAATCTTACGGAATATTTGGCAATTAATTAGATCTAAAAGAACGTGTTGACAGCGTAACTCCAGGTAACATTAGATAATTAGTTTTTAAATACCAGCACACCAGTATACCAAAACAACTATTTATGGACATAGTAGGATTCTTCATTCAGAAAAACCGATATTTTAAATACTAGGACAAAATATACACACAACAAGGAATGCCAATGGAATCACCAGTCTCCCCAGAAATCGCAGACATAATAATGGAGGAACTATTGGACAACATTACAGATAAATTAATTATCAAACCAAGATTATTGACTAAATATGTAAAAGAATTGTATTCTTTTCGCAAACATATAAAATTTACTATGGAATTAGAAAAGAACGGGAAATTACCATTTTTACACTCTATAGTTACCAGATTGGACAACACACTAAAAACCAAGTGGTACAAGAAACCCATAGCCTCCGGACTATTACTCAACTTTAATTCAAACCACCCAAAGAATATGATAATCAATACAGTACTAAGCTGTATAAAAAGAATGATTAACATATCGGATACAACATACCACAAAGAAATTGAACATGAAATTAATAAGCTCTTGACGAAAAATGACTTCCCACAAAAACGTAATCAAAACTTTATTAAAAAGACGACAAATTAAAAGGAATAAGCCAAGAGAACCCGACAAAATATAAAAATTCCTTTTATATGTACCGCGACTATCAGAACGCCTCACAAATTCAGACTGTTACAACAAAGAAGAAATAAAAGAAGCACACAAACCTACGAACACATTGAAGAGGTTCTTCAACAAGATAAAATTAAAAATCCCCATGATTGACAAAAGCAACGTCGCTTACCAATTACCATGTGACGGGGAAAACAACAACAAGTGCAATAGTGTTTAAATAGGTACAACAAAATCGAAACTATAAACAAGGATCAGTCAACATTAATTGGACTTCAAATTAAGACATCAAAATAATATACAGAATACAGCACTAATGGCCCTCTGCATGAGAAGCAATCACACGCCAAATTTTGAGGAAACAACAATCTTACAACAAGAACAATACTACGACAACCATAATTAACACACCCACCAACAAACGACTAAACTACAAGACAGACACAGAAAATTGCGCTCACTTGTACAGACACATCTTAAACAGCCAGACAGCCTCAGTTTCAATCTCCATGTCAAAAAGCGCAAACGTGTAAAATAATGTATGTAAAATGTTCAAATTAATGTTTCATCTTAACGAAATCTAATTGTTAACTGTTTTTTGTAAGTTGGTGTTAGTGCCCTGAAGACGGTTTGCAAATGTGCAGCCGAAATATATGGGAAGCAAAAATTAAATAAAATTCTTTCAATGTTTGTTGTACAAACCCGGACCTCGAGCCAGCCAACAAATATGTTCTAAAATATAATAAAGGTCGATAAACTGCGAGTAACGTCAGTTAATTAGTTTTGAGATATTGATTTTTATAATACTTATGCACTTATAATGCTTATAAACTAACAAAAATAATAAAGCTATAGGGCTAACGGTTCCTAGCACAACTGCCATATATTATTGATCAGTATCAACACCCGAGTCGATATAGCCATGTCCGTCTGTCTGTTTCTTAGTTTTAAAGGTATCTTTGTGAATCTTTGCAGAAGTGCTGCTTTCTTTTGCACGCAGAACATATGTCGGAACTAGCTGTATTGGATGATAATATCATATAGATGCCATAGAAACGATCGGCCGTAGGTTCTTGTATGAACAACTTTTTTATTTATTAAGATATCTTGACCAAACTCGACATTTATTGTTTTACTATTCACTGCATATATTTGCAAAACTCTATCAACGACGGAGCACTTTATCAATAAGCTGAAATAAAGGCTGTTGTATTGTAAATATTTATCATTTATTATACCTTGAACCCATTGAAAATGAGTAAAAAGGGTATATTGTATTTGTGCAAAATGCAAATGTATGTAACAGGCAGATGGAAGCATCTCCGACCCCATAAAGTATATATATTCTTGATCAGCATCAATAGCCGAGTCGATCTAGCCATGTCCGTCTGTCTGGCCGTCCGTCCGTCCGTACGTCCGTCCGTCCGTCTATGTATGAACGCAAGGATCTCAGAACCTATATTTGAAATTGTAGATGTAGGTGCTCCTAGTGCCTGAGCAGATCGAATTTGTTGCCGATAATCGATAACTTACTCCGTTTTCAAGTAATCGATAAAAGTGTATATCGAAATCCTGTTTTTAAGTAATTTTGGTAAATAATAAAAGCTAGAGTCACCAAACATGATATGTTGCTTTTGGAATATTATATATATGTCAAGTATCTTTCATTTTATACCAATCGCCATTTCCCCGCTACCACCTCAAAGAGGGTTCAGGGTATTCCCTAGTCGGGAGCTCCCGACTAGAACCTCTTACTTGTTTACTTATGTAACTGTATTTACATAATTGGCTTATATATTAATTCTTCTATATATTCATTACATATTAATTAATCAGACAAATAAAAAGCTGCAAGAAGAACCCTTAGAGGGCCGAAAATAAATTCTCGGCCTCAAGCTCGTTTTAAAATATCTTTTCTCAAGTTCATTTCAGGGGTGTTTCACACTTTTCGTAAAATTCATTCCACCTTGATAGAAATTGGGTTGTATGAAAGTTTTTTGTTTACACGGACAGTAACTCGTTCTTCAAGAACTTTGAGAGAATTTATTTTATACCTGTCACGGGTTAGGCTGGGGTCTACCCGCTAGCTATATATATTTTTATAAAAAGAACCACATCAAGACCATTTACACTTTAATGCATGTTCTAGGTCCTAGAATCTAGGAAGCCTCTGCTATTAATGTCAAGCAATTCAGGGTAGTTGATATATATAATATAATATATTTATTTATTTATTTATTTATTTATTAATGGTCGAAAAACGAGTGTCTTCCTCATCATTCCGTAGATTATACATACAATAGATAATGCAATAATATGCTAAAAGCCTAGTTCTCTAAATAGCATCACCGACCGATGGAGGTGTTTTAGTTGCCAGTCCGGCCAGCTGTGCCCCTTTTCACAGCTAAATTTATCAGTGACGCTATTAGAGCCTGCATCTAAGCAGAAGGGTGTAAGTAGGAAAAAAGTGTTCTTAAGTAAAATTAAAAATAATCTTAGTTTGCTATATTAATAAATAAAATACAATAAATAGAAAAAAAGAAAGTAAGAAGATTGTTAATAAAGTAAAGAAATGTAAGCTAGATATATAGAGTGTTAAGTAGATAGGACAGAGATTTTCCCCGGTGGGGGAAAATTTACAGCCTGACCGGCAAGCTATGCCCCTAAAGAATATGGGGCGGTCATTTTTGGTTGGTCTAGACGGAACAGAGAATTGAAGACGCCATAGCAGAAAAAGAGAATCTATATCCCCAATAATCAACTTATGTAGAAGGACAACACCGAGAATTGTCCTACGGTTGGTTTACCGATGGAAGATTAAGAAGAAGCAGCCTGCTGGAGTAGGATAGCAACCGAAGATTAGGGACCCAATTTAAGCCTCGTAAGGCAAAAAGCAGAAAACGCTTCTGAGCAGATTCAATACGATCCTGGCTATTGTTATACAGCGGAGACCAGATGCAAGAGCACTATTTAAGGATAGGGCGAACAAGAGAGATGTTCAGAAGTTTCGTTATAAAAGGATCGTTAAACTCTTTAGACCATCGTTTAATGAATCCAAGTACACCTTTTGCCTCATTAACGATGGTATCTATGTGAAGATTGAAACAGAGTTTAGAATCAAAAAGAACGCCTGGATCCTTAACTGATAGTATACGTTGCAAAGGGGTATTGTCGATTGTATAACTGACACGATAAGGTGTAGTACGATTAAATGTCATAAACATACACTTTGAACAATTCAGATGCAATTGATTGGCCGAACACCAAAGTTGCATAGCGTTCAAATCGTCTTGTAGACGAGAATGATGTAGGCGATTAGTGTATGATAGAATAAGTTTCACATCATCCGCATACATGAGTACACGGGCGTGTGATATAACAGGGGGGAGATCATTTATAAAAAGAGTAAAGAGTAAAGGTCCAAGATCACCAGATCACCAGAAGTAACGTGAACTTGTTTAGAGGTAGTCAGCCTCAGCATTACTCTTTGGGTCCTACCTTTTAAATAAGAATTAATCCAAAGCAAAAGAGACGGAGGGAAACCTATTCGGTCAAGTTTAAAAAGTAAAATGTCATGGTGCACAGAGTCAAACGCCTTACTGAAGTCAGTATAAATGACATCAGTTTGCATTTTCGAAAGAAAAGCATCATTTACCAAGGAATTAAACTCAAGCAGATTGGTCGTAGATGACCGATTCTTTACGAATCCATGTTGAACAGGGGAACAACTGATTTGCAGAAATGCTGCAAATTCGAAGTGATTATTTGTTCAAATATTTTAGGAATAGCGGACAGTTTTGCAATGCCCCTGTAATTTTGTATATCAGACTTTCCACCTTTCTTGTGGAAAGGAATGATACAGGATTCTTTCCAAAGAGATGGAAAGACAGAAGATTCAAGAGATAGATTAAAAAGCGTTTACAATGGATAAAGAAGGGAAGAACTAAGCACCTTGAGTAGACAACTAGGAATATTGTCAGGCCCAGGAGAGTAGGAGAGGAGAGGAGTAAGTTGATTGGAAAAAATTAGCAAAGAGGCTAGCAGAATCAGAGTCATTACTAGCTTTATCCATCCCGAAAGAAAAAGAAGTTGGCAAACTTGAAGATTTACGCATCAAGCTTAAAAATTGTAAAACTGTCTCGGATTTTGGGCAAATTGCCTTTTACAACGAGTTAGATAATTCTCATGGCATTGAGAATTCAGAAGAAAGAAGTTCGACTTGGCTATGGAATATTTAGCCAAGTCTGTACACGAACCAGACTTTTTAAACTTTTTAAAATATTTAGATTTTAAGTTTTTAAGATGTGACAATCTGGGAGTAAACCAGGGTGGTTTTGAAGAAGTAGTTGAAGGAATTGACTTGGGAATACTCATATCTAAGAGGGAGTTTAGGGTGCTATAAAAAAAGTAATTGCAGTATTCATATCAACGGAGTCATATAAGAAAGACCAATCGGTTGCATAAATAAGCTGATTCAGCAATGAATAATTTCCTTTGCGAAAGCGGCGCCGGGGTTTATTGGCTGATGAGCACGAAATAAGACGATTTCAATTGAACATTGTAATCTCTAAAGTAGGATGATATACATCCTCAGGAAGAGATAAAGGAGGGGACCTAGACACATTAGAAATAAGGTAAGCGTTAACAAATACAAGGTCAAGTGTTCTATTCAAATAATTAGAAATTGAATTGATTTGAAACAACGAAAGATCAAGTATGCAGTCTATAAAATCATGCTGTGCTGAGGGCACTAGATAATTTTCGGCAGTGAATAATGACCAAGAGATGTTCGGCAAATTAAAATCACCCAACACCATAAATAGGTCATTATCACGCACGTGTGAAGAAACTTCTTTAATACAAGTAATATGTTTCATATAAACTTGAATATCAGAAGAAGGAGGGCCATAAGAGCATGTAATATAGATATTCCGTGTAGGAAGACACCTTAACTGAGACAATCTCAGCGTCAGTAGGCGTACTAAAACAGAAAAGTTCTGACACAATTGACATATTTATTATTTATTTTGACGAGCAAGTATATTTTGGTTACCAAAAAATTATTGAAATGCCGCCGAAAAAAGGAAAGAAGTTGAAAAAAGTAAAGCAATGGGAAAAGAAATCAGAATTAATATTTGAGGAAGGGACAGATGAAACTGATGTGCTAGAACTAAACTTATATACGGATATAAATGACAACTTCTTTAACGAGGCCAGTCGGGTAAGCATTCATATTTTGATGTCTATGAATCTGTATTTTAATTAAATATTTCTATTATCATATTGTGGTCTTAAGATTGTTCAGTTTTTAATGGAGGCAGAGCGCTTTTTCGAGGCATCCCGTATTAAGCGGTATGCTGATATAATATTTAATTTGCACCGCCGTTATGTGGAGGAAGTAAATGACAATGAAGTGCTGCGTCCTCAAATAATTTCTACTGAAAACAAATTGCGTCTGGCACTTGATTTGACCGCAACATCTGAAGAGGCTTTACAAAAACTTAAGGATACTCTTGGCGACGCCTGGAAAGAGTCCGACGCTGCGGCACTTCGAGAACAGTTAGTGCAAGAGAAACTTCAAGAAGTTTTAATAAAATGTGAAGGGCTCGGCGATCGAGACGCTGGCAAAACGGATGACGCAGCAGAGTAAGTTTAAAACAAGAAAGTTTACCTTCGGCATACCCTTGTACAAATAGGTTGTTGTTTTAGCTTTGTTTCCTTAATATTAAGTCCAATCCAAGGGCGTTGTCTCGGAAAAGGAAGTAGCTATCAAATCTAATTACTATAATGATCCATTTCAAAACGTGACCCTAAAAGAAAATGGGGGAATGGACCGATCTTTAGGTTTTATTATTTGACACTTTGAGGTGTGCGGGATCGAATTCTATCTAATTGCGTGCAAAATAAGCGAAACCAATCCTGTCGGCTCTTGAAATTCCTTCGTTAGTTTTATAGACAATTTTTGCGGAACCTACCATGTCTGCGCAGATATGGTAATGTGGTATACAAGAGTCTACCCTCGTCCGTTGTATCGGATTTGGTTTATTTCGTGAATGTAGTAAAGGTAAGGCAGGCAAATTTGTGTTTTTAGTCTTCAAGCCACCTCATAAAATGTATTATAAATTACAAGTTAGCTTAACATGAATTATGCTATGGCTTAATATAAATACGGTAAGGGAGAATGTGCTCATTTATATTTCTTTGTATGTACGAGTGGCCGATTATATTATATTTAATCTTTGGGCTGATTTTTGATTATGCTCATATATAGCATTTATATATATGTATATTTCTAACATTAAGAGTATTACATTATGCCCGTCCATGCAAATACCTTTAAAGATTATAAATTGTGTAATTTTTCAATATGAACTGATATTCATCTGAAAAAAACTAAATGTGATATGGGTGTCAAGTATAGGTAATAGATAGTAATTCAGTCGATTATAAGTTCAGTCCAACTTTTATTTAAAAATATTTTTTTATAACTGCAAAAGAAAGCGAGCTGATAGCAAGAGTTGTATGTAGAATTAGTATAAAAGAGTTAAGGGTATCCCCTAGTCCTGAACTCCCTTTAATAGCCTTTTTTTAATATTTTTAATTAAGCTAATTTTATGGTTACTTTTTACCTATTTAAATTTAATTTAGTTCGGACAAAATTAATTAGCTTTTGAAATATAATAAAATTAACTTGGCGAAAATCAGAATATTTAGCTAAAAACAACCAGGTTTTTGTAATACTAACAGCAAAAAGAGCGGCGGGGTAAGAATGGTAAAGACGTTCTCACCGTGGGGTGAAGAGCGCGAGAGTGTTGGAGCTACCGGTCTTAATTAACAGAGACATAGAAGCCCGGCTTAGTCATCCCAATTCGCGAGAAGCCAGGTGGCATCCTAGGAAGTGCCAAATAACACTTTTTTCCAACATTCTCATTCGAGTCTAACTTATGACCACTTTCATTTATAAGAAAACTAAATACTTTTTCTTTGACTACTTTTATTATAGTCCTAGCTCTGTTTTATACTATTTCTAATTTAAACTTAATTTCGTAATATAATTAGTCGTCAACAATATATATAGACCTAATATGGTATGCTATGTTTTTTTAAAATCAATTTTTTTTTTTTTTTTTTTTTTATTAAAGGTAACAATGAAATTTATTTAACAAGATAAGTGTCCTGCTACCTTACAAGGCAACTTAAACTAATCAGAAAATTAAACTAAAAATAACAAAATAATTTATGATAGACATAACAATGAATTAAAGATAACTTATAAGGGGGAGGCTTAAGGGGTGATACTGGGGAGATCGTCTAAATTTTTATTATGATATATTTATGTCAAGACCCGGTTCAGGAGGTCTTGAGGGTGATGGCGTTTGAGTCTCCTCCTTACTCTTGTACGGTGACAGGCAGTAGTTAGGCGTCTAGCTAAACAGTTTGGATGAGCTCCTAGCCTCTCCGTGTATTTTTGGGCAATCACTTGAATTCTGTCGCCTATTTTGGGCACCTTAAGGTCGCGCTCAATGTTACGTGTCCTTATGTACCATGGGGACCCAGAGATCATCCTCAAGGTCTTAGCTTGTAGCACACGGATCTTATTCAGGTGCGACTTGGCAGTAATACCGTACACCTGTATTGCATAGAATAGGCTGGGAGCTAAAATGCACTTGTATATTTTGACCTTGTTCTCCAGCGACAATTTGTTTTTGGCGGAGAGTAACCAGGACATCTTGTTTAATTTGGCTCTATATGAGTGCTGCAGTGACGTGACATGTCTTTCGAAGGTAAGGCTTCTGTCTAGGATGACACCTAAGTACCTGTGCGCAAATGAATGATCCAGTACTCTTCCATTAAGTGATACGACTGGGCAGTTCTGCACTTGATTTGTGAAAGTCACGTTTGCACATTTACCTGCGTTTATGCACATATTCCATTTCGATGCCCATTCCTGGAATGCGTCCAAAAACTCCTGCAGTGCACTTTTGGCTAGTAGTATGCAACTGCTTTTTGTGAGCACCGCAGTGTCGTCGGCGTAGGTCGCTATTAGCGTATCGCTTTTATCGACTGAGGTGATTGCCATATGGTTTGGTATATTTAAAATCCATGAAACTTCTTTATGACTTACAAGTTTATAAAAACAGTATTAGCAAGTAAGAGGTTCTAGTCGGGAGCTCCCGACTAGGGAATACCCTGAACCCTCTTTGAGGTGGTAGCGGGGAGATGGCGATTGGTATAAAATTAAAGATACTTGACATATATATAATATTCTAAAAGCAACATATCATGTTTGATGACTCTAGCTCATATTATTTATCAAAATTGCTTAAAAACAGGATTTCGATATACACTTTTATCGATTACTTGAAAACGGAGTAAATTATCGATTATCGGAAACAAACTCGATCTGCGCAGGCACTAGGAGAACCTACATCTAAAATTTCAAATCTCTAGCTCTTATAGGTTCTGAGATCCTTGCGTTCATACATACGGACGGACGGACGGACGGACAGACAGACGGACATGGCTAGATCGACTCGGCTATTGATGCTGATCAAGAATATATATACTTTATGGGGTCGGAGATGCTTCCTTCCGTCTGTTACATACATTTACATTTTGCACAAATACAATATACCCTTTTTACCCATTTTCAATGGGTTCAGGGTATAACAAGAACAAGAAAAATCGACGAATATTGTCCAAAACAAATGTTGATGCTAGTCATTAAGCACAATTACTTCTTCTGGCTTAGAATTAAAAGAAGTCGTTTCTGGCGCATTGATTCGCAAAGGTAAGGTGGACACACATTGATTTGCAGAGGTTAAGTGGACACTGGAGCGGACCTGTATCTCATACTCAAATGTATTTAACGAAAATTAAAGTTTCATGTTTTACCAGATGGGGACATAAGGATTGAAGCAATTCTTGGCAGAACCATTTTAAATTAGGTTAACTTGCAAGTTACCAAAAGAGGGACCGCATTAAAACTTAAAGTGGATGATCCTTGTGTAGAAAATAAAAGTATGTGCATGTTAGCTTTGGATCGTATTACCGATTTTGATTTGTCTTTGAAAAACTTGCAGCAAAACAAGATTTGGCAACTTATAAACCAATTAGAAATCCTAGAAATCTCAATTGAGATGAAAATACTTTTAACAGACGAGCTTTAACAGCAGTGTGCTGTCAGAAAATTGTTAATGAGCAAGTGAAAGGATGGCTAGCCCAGAAAATTATCACGTATGTCGGAATACGCCTCACTAGTTGTGTTAGTGCCTAAGACGAATGGCAAAAAGCAACTAGGTTGCGACTAACAGAAATTAAACAAAAAGATGATTCTCGTTAATTTTCCTAATCCTCAAATGGATTTACCAGTTAAATCAGGTTCGCAGAAATATACACCATGCGTCACACATACTGGGCAGTCTGAATTTTATTTTGTTCCATTCTTAAGTTCGAACTCTGTTTTTATTAAATGGCGTATGTACGGATTAGCTTAATTAATAATAAGCTTTATTCTAGTTTCTCTACATTACTTCGATCGACTTCATGTCTCGTTTCTTAAAAAATATTTATCTCTATATATAAAACTGATTGTCCTGACTGACTGACTGACTGATTGGTGATCAACGCACAGCCCAAGACAGTAAGAGCTAGAAAGCTGAAATTTTCACTGTGGTTACTTTATGTGATGAAGGTGCACGTTAAGACGGGGTTTCGGGAAATTCCACCCGCAAGTATGGAAAAATCGCGAAAAACCTTTGTATGAAACTTTTTTGTTTACCATCCGATTTGCCTCAAAATCAATTTCAAAGTTCTTTGTTCAAATTTATTTGAGGGGTGTTTCACACTTTACCAAAAATGTATTCCTGCTTGGTGGAAATCGTGGTCAATTTGGTGGATTTGGTGGATGTCGTTTCGCCCTCAAATTCATTTCCAAGGATCTACATAAGATATCATTTGAGACGTGCTTCACATTTTTCGCAGAATCAAAGCAACCTCGGTGGAATTGCGATTGTACGATTTTTTCTGATTTCCTTCACACTTATTTTCAGAGCGATTTGGCAAATTCCAACCAAATCAGTGGGTAATTAGCGAAAAATGTTTGAATGAAACTTTTTTGTTTACCATACGTTCGACCTCAAACTCATTTTCAAAGAAATATGTTAAATTTACTTAAGGGGTGCTTCGCACTTTTTTTTTCCATTCCATCCTTGGAATAAATGGGGTGACGTTTCACGCTCAAATTCTTTACCAAGAATCTATATTAAAAATCATTTGGGACGTGTTTCACATTTTTCGCAGAATTAAAGCATCCTCGGCAAACAGTCCAAATAGTAAATACGTGTTTCAGCGATTTGGGAAAATCATTTCCAAAGATATATATAAAACAAGTAAGAGGTTCTAGTCGGGAGCTCCCGACTAGGGGATACCCTGAACCCTCTTATTCCATCACCAAATGCAGCGCGCGCTTATAGATAGAGAGTAGCGGGGAGGTGGCGATAGGTATAAATTGAAAGATAATCGATATATATATACTTTTCTAGAAGCTACATGTCAAGTTTGGTGACTCTAGCTCTTATTATTTACCAAAATTGCTTAAAAAACAGGATTTCGATATACATTTTTATCGATTACTTGGAAACGGGGCAAGTTATCGATTATCGGAAACAAACTCGATCTGCGCAGGCACTAGGAGCACCTACATCTATAATTTCAAGTCTCTAGCTCTTATAGGTTCTGAGATCCTTGCGTTCATACATACGGACGGACGGACGGACGGACAGACAGACGGACATGGCTAGATCGACTCGGCTATTGATGCTGATCAAGAATACATATACTTTATGGGGTCGGAGATGCTTCCTTCTGCCTGTTACATACATTTGGATTTTGCACATAAACATAATACCCCTTTTACCCATTTTTAATGGGTTCAGGGTATAAAAAAATATTTGAGACGTGTTTCACTCTACATAGAACCTTAAGGGATACCAGTTTCAGCGAGTTGGAAATTTTGCCCAGAACAGTGGGTAATTAACGAAAAATGTGTATAAAACTTTTTGGTTAGCATCCGATCGTCCTCAAACTCATTCTCAATAAAATATGCTTAAATTTAATTTTGGGGTGTTTAATGTAATAGCGATCAAAGATTTGGTGTGTGAAGATTCGCTCTCAAATTCATTTCCAAATATATATATGAAAAAAATATTTTGTAAGTGTTTCACTCTTTTTACAGAATTCAAACTTCTTCGGTAGAAGTGAGATTCAGAGATTTGTTGGGCTAAGTTTAAAGTTTTGTTCAATTTGCTTCAAACTTATTTCCAAACCTCTACATAGAACCTTAAGGAATACCAGTTTCAGCGATTTGGGAAATTCTACCGGCAACATTGGAAATTTGCCGGAAAACAATTGTATAAAGTTTTTTGTTTACCATCCGATCGGCCTCAAACTCATTTACAAAGATCTTTGGTAAATTCATTTGCGGGGTGTTTCGAACTTTTTGGAAAATCCATTACTCTTTGGTATATATGGGGGTGACGTTTTGCGGTGAAATTCTTTATGAAAAATCATTTGAGACGCGTTTCATTGTTTTCGCAGAACTAAAGCATCCTCCGTAAACAGTCCAATTTTCAATGAAATTGGTTTTTGAAAATCCATTCCTCCTTGGTGGAAATAGGGGTCAAGGATTTGGTGGGTGACGATTTGCGTTCAAATTCATTGCGAAAGATATATATGACAAAATATTTGAGACGAGTTTCACATTTTTCACAGAGTCCAAACATCTTCGGTAGAAATGCGATTCAAAGATTTTTCGGGCTAAGTTTTGAATTTCGTCCGATTTGCTTTAAACTTTCTTTTAAAGCTCTACAGAAGAACTTAATGAATACGTGTTTTTGGATAATCTTAGGTAAATTGCCGGTTATGTGAAAGTTTTTTTTACCAACCGATCGGCTTAAAAGTTGTTTTCAAAGACATTTGTGAAAATTCATGTATTTCAGCAGCAGTTACAAATGCCAGATACGTCTTGGAATTTGCTGTTTATTTTTTGAGAATTTTCGGAATTTTGTAATCCAAGAAAATGAACATCAATAAATACTTAAAAAGTTGTGGGTTCTGAGGGTGAATAAAAACATTTACCTAATTTTATGCAACAATATATTTTTTTCTAATCGAGCCCTATCCTTCTTCATTCGAGTGCGACGCAACGAAATGAAAGGCTATGGTATTGTGGTTGGCATAGCCTTAGCCATAGCTTCGTTTTTTACAGAAATTGTTCTTTTAACAAAGAAACATGCGTATGATTATTATTTAAATAAGCATATATTCATTTTAAGATGAAATGCATTGTGTCCAACGACAAAGATTGGTCGCTGTACCGCACGCGCACCCGCACCCGTACCGTACCTATCATTCTAAGCACAAATAGAACATCGTGAAAAAGGGGCATATAAAACAAAAACAGCATGAGCACATTCCTTTGATTAGAATATTTGCTTTGTTGTAACGGTTAGAATTGACGCGGCAAACATCTTAAAGCAAACCACTAAAACTTTCGAATACTTCTCTCAGCAGAAATATCTGAGCGGTTTGCGTGCCTCTCTCTAAAGTATAGCACGATATTCGTTAGAGAATTTCTTTTTGCTTGCAACGCAACAATTAGAACACCACCATATTCAAAATTGTACACGAACGAGATTAAATAAAATATTAAAATAGTGAAAGTTTGTTTAAAATTTATCAATTTATTATAATTAATTGCGTTCGATTGCGTACGGTTAAGAAAATGTTTGACGCTTTTTTTTTTTTTTTTTTATTCTTTTGTTTATTTTAATTTTTTCTGTTATTATCTGGAACAACTTAAATTAAATTTATATGCATATTTACAACTACTTATTCAACAGGTAAGTCTAATATACAAAATTTACAGTGTCGACTATATAAATCGATCTGGGAGGTCAATTGGGTGAGACCTTCGCAGTCTCCTCCGCGTTCGGACTCCTCCAATTCTACGCCTATTCAGAAGACGCCTAGCCAGACGATTAGGATGATTTCTCAGTCGCGCTATATAATTTGCGGCCTGTATATTTGACTTTGGGCACTCCTAAGTCTTTTTCCAAGTCGGAGGTTCTCATATACCAGGGGGCACCAGACAGATATCGGAGCGTTTTTGCTTGGAGCACCCTGATTTTTGAAAGACTGGACTTTGCAGCAATGCCATATATCTGAATACCATAACGCCAGGCGGGAGCTATGCAGGATTTATAAATGGTGACTTTATTTTTCAATGACAACGCATTTTTACTGCTCAGAAGCCATCTTAGTTTTCCTATTCTGCTCTTGAGGGTTACAGAGACACTTGTGATGTGCTTGTTGAAGTTCAAGCGTCTGTCTAAGTGCACCCCTAAGTATTTGTGGCTGTTGAAGTGCGTCACCAATTGACCACGCAAGAATACTCCAGGACACATGTCCCTCCGTAGCGCATAGGTCACATTGGCGCATTTATTTAGATTAATGCCAATATTCCAACGCTTGGCCCACATTTCAAGATTGTGCAGATATTGCTGCAGGACGTCGGTAGCTTCGCTATATTAACTTTATTAGCAAACAGTGAGAGCAGTGTTAGAACTCGCGTTTGTATGCTTCAATCGTTTGGCAAGCCCCTGGCTACAACTATACCTATCCGGCGGCTCAAAAGGCGCCATTTTGCCATTTTCCCACGAGTGGGTTCACGGCGGAGGAGGCGTCCATGAGGTCACCCAAGGCCGTAATTAACTTACGACTTGAAGTTTTTTTCATATATCTATTATTAATACTGTTTTTACAAACCTGTGTTGTGTTTTCTGTTGACTGGATAAGGATTGCAAGTATATTTTATAATTAAAACCCATATAAATATTGGTTTTTAGCTACATATATAAATACTTTTAACCGTTCTTTAACATCACGCTATACTTTTATCATATGCTCCTATTTTCCACCATCTTTTGATAATCAAGTTAATATGAAACAAATTGGAATGCTGAGTCGGCTTGCCGACCATGACTTTGTGGCGTGATGCATTGTCGCTTAGAGCATAATCGTACTTATTGTAAACCCCAATAGTCAGTTTTATATGAAGCGCGCAACACATAAGTCGCTGAAATAAATATACTGCTCCGGTATTGCCGATAAAACATATCTTTCATTATTGTCTGAGCCCAAGGCCAGCAATAGAAGTCAACTTCAAACCATAATCTTCAGTAATATTACTGGATTAAGGAGAACATATTTGGATCAAGGGCAGCGGGGGTCAACTTAACTTACCCAAAATAACATTGTGTTACATCGCAGGACATACATTAATTAATAATGGGCGCCCAACTAAAATTCGAACCCATTGTCGAAATGGATCATGTAATTTCGAGTAGTGAAGAATTTTATCGTGATCGGAAAACAAAGCAATAAATCGCCAAGTAATTGTTGCTTTAATAAAATCAAACAGAATATAATCAAGTGCATACTTTTAGCTCGTTAAATTTTTCATTGCATACCTTTGTCAGTCGAAAATTTTCCATTGCATACCCAAACTACTTTATTCTTTCTTGCTGCTGACTGTTAGCCACGGCTGAAGAAATTAAGTGCCACTTTAATAAATTCTATCCCTTGCGCAACCAAGCTAATCGACCGATAATTTGCGACCGGCAATAAAATATTTGTGTGGTGCCAACCAACAGCCAATGAGTTGGGCAGGTTTCTATAGGGACGTGAAAGTTGAATACGGCAGTGACGATAGCTGGGAAACAGACCAACCATTAGCAGGTGCCCCTTTAGATAACATCATGGAACATAATCAGATCCGAGCGCTCATTGACAATGCCGTCAGACAGGCGCTGTCGCAACAGCAATCCCAGTTGCAAGCTCAGATTAATCCATTAGTTGCTCAGGTGCAGAATTTACAAGTGGAAACACCTCAAATTATTACATACGAAAAAATATCAGTTAGGCCTTATGTCAGATGTGACATCCCGCTGGACATAATCAAGTCCGTCCCTGAGTTCACAGGCATTCAGGATGAGTATGTAGCAAGGAGGCAATCGGCCATATATGCTTACGAGCTGTTCAAGCCTTATAACGGCAGCAGCGCACATTACCAAGCTGTCGCCATCATTAGAAACAAAATCAGAGGCACAGCTGGAGCCTTGCTTGTGTCACACAACACAGTGTTAAACTTTGATGCTATATTGGCCAGACTAGATTGTACCTACTCGGATCTTGTGCGCCTACTGAGGCAGGGATTAGAAATGGTCAGGGAAGGTGACATGCCCTTAATGCAATACTACGACGAAGTCGAGAAAAAGCTCACACTAGTGACCAACAAGATCATCATGACACACGAGCAAGAGGGCGCCGATTTGCTCAACTCGGAAGTTAGAGCCGACGCCCTGCATGCCTTTGTTTCAGGCCTAAAAAAATCTCTCAGAGCCGTCGTCTTTCCAGCACAGTGTTATATAATTAATAACAGACAATTTCATCTGGAGCATCTGCTCCTCAGTGTTACTTTATTCAGAATGATTCTTATATATTCGTGCTGGGTTCAGCTAACCCGAAACATGCAATGCTTATATCTATGTTTTATATTTATGTGTAAGTATATTGGTGTATACATGGGTATGCAGATGGCATACATATGTTGTGCATAACTTGACCATTTGAGCTGCAAAGTGCATGCTCAGCATTCCCACGCGCTACGATCGGCATGTATATAAGTGGTGGATCGTATGACATATGCGCTGGTGTGTTTGTATGTTTAAGTGTGGTCTTTTGAGTATTTGTATATTTATGATTATTATGACTGAGTGTCACAATGTATGTATTTACTGTTATACCCTTTGATTTGTATTACTGGCAGGGTAGGTATACTACAACAGGCTAAAGACTATCCTTCTGCGCTGGCTCTGGCCAGAGAGGCAGGAGCTAGTATTGAGAGAAGCATTTTCGCAAACTTTTACGCTAAGGCTGTGGAGGAGCGGGCTCAAGTTGCTGAAAACAGCAAAAGCCGTTCCCATGGCAAGCCAGGCAGGTTAAACAAAGAAGACCAAAATCAGGATAGGAACCCTAATTTTGTCAAGCGCCAAAGGGCAACCTTCTAGAACAGACTAACAGGGACAACCAAGTGCAAGCCCCACAACCGATGGAGGTTGACTCATCCTCTAAGTCTAGGCAGCGCACTAAATACAGTAAACGTCAACCCAATGACTCGAACGCCGCGAAGCGTAGAAACTCTTCCGACCGTGCGACAGGCCCAAGACGCCAGCGACTTAATAATGTAGTTCAAGAAGACTCTAAAGAAGATAAGGCACAGTACGAGAAGGCGACAAAGGCCGCAGTTGAAAAAATTGAATGTGACGAGTACGCTCCAGATGAAGACTCGGTTCATTTTTTGGGAAACACTCCCGGTTGCCGTTCATCGAGCGACGGTTCGCTGGGAGAACATTAAAAATGCTAATCGACACAGGTGCGGCAAAAAATTATGTCAAGCCCGTAAAGGAGCTAAAAACCATAATGCCGGTCACCAAACCGTTTGCGGTGAACTCGATACACGGCTCCACCGAAATTAAGCAAAAGTGCCTGATGAACATTTTCCGTCTTCACTTCACTTCACCATTTTTTCTGTTAGACACTCTCAGCTCGTTCGACGCTATCATAGGCTTTGACCTGTTAACACAGGCCGGGGTTAAGTTGAACTTAGCAAAGAGCACTCTGGAATATCAGGGCATTTCTGAAAAACTTCAGTAGCACAACTGCGCTGACGTAAATTTCACCGATGTCAATGACATTGTGGTGCCTGCCTCCGTTAAGAAGGAATTTAAGAGTATGATAATTAAAAGGAAAAAAGCTTTTTCAACAGCTAACGAAGCTCTCCATTTCAACACCGCTGTCAAAGCCACGATTCGGACAGTAGATAACGAACCGGTGTACTCCAGAGCCTACCCAGACCTTATGGGCGTTTCCAACTTTGTAAACAACAAAGTCAAACAAATGCTAAAAGACGGCATTATCAGGCCCTCGCGGTCGCCCTACAACAGCCCAACTTGGGTTGTTGACAAGAAAGGTACTGACGCTTATGGTAACCCGATCAAGCGGTTAGTCATCGATTTCAGGAAGCTGAACGAACGAACCATCCCAGACCGTTACCCGTTACCCAATTCCCATGATTCTAGCGAACCTTGGGAAGGCGAAGTTTTTTACTTCCCTAGACCTAAAATCAGGGTACCACCAGAAAATGTCAAAGTCCTTCGCGACTACTTTTTTCCCAATATGAACAGCTTAGCCCAAGAAGTGGTTGCAAACTGCCGAGTCTGTACCAAAGCCAAATATGACAGGCACCCTAAAAGACAAGAGCTCGGGGTAACACCCATCCCAAGCTTCACTGGCGAAATGTTGCACATAGACATCTTCTCAACCGTTAAAAAATACAATTCCTGACATGTATTGACAAGTTCTTCAAGTTTGCAGTCGTTCAATCGATATTGTCCAGAACTATAGTCGACATCACAGGTCCCCTATTGCAGCTTGTAAACATTTTTCCTAAAATCAAAACGATATATTGCGATAATGAGGCTGCTTTCAATTCCGAGACAATCACCTCTATGTTTAGAAATAGCAGAAATAGCTCATCGAATGGTCAAGTTGAACGTTTTCATAGCACCTTGGCAGAAATCGCTAGATGCCTAAAGCTAGACAGAAAAATCAGTGACACGGTAGAACTAATCCTGAGGGCAACGGTAGAATATAACAGAGCCTTACACTCAGTCACCCGTGAGAAACCAATTGAGATTGTTCACGCAGGGCCCAGTGTTCATCGCTCAGACATCAGAGAAAGGCTAGTAAAAGCCCAAGAAGACAACATCAAAAGATGCAACAACTCCAGACAAAACCGTACCTTTGAGGTAGGAGAAAAGGTATACCAAAAGATCAATAGGAGGTTAGGAAACAAACTGACCCCGTTATGAACAGAGCAAAAAGTAGAAGCAGACCTAGGAACGTCTGTTCTCATTAAGGGGAGGGTGGTCCACAAAGACAACCCCTGTTTCACGCTATACTTGAATTTAAGGTTTGCCCTCACATTGCTTATCTCCCTGGCAGCGGCTAATGCACGAATCACCGACCTCGCACGCTTACTACATCCCGGTAATAGACGGTGAGGTGTTAGTGTTCGAACAAAGGGACTATTTGAGACACTCAAGTAACCTTTCAGAGTTTAGCAGTATGATAGATGAATGAGAAAAATTGTCCGATTCCTTTCCCCAATCGCATATGCGCAAATTGCTAGACGTCGATACAGACCACCCAAGAACCCTTTTGTCCGTTCTTAAAGTACACCATAGATTTGCTAGAAGCTTAGACTTTTTAGGGACGGCATTGAAGGTGGTTGCAGGCACACCTGATGCAGCAGATTTCTTGAAGATCAGAATCGACGACTAGTAGAGTCCAATTCTAGACAGATTACCATAAACTCCGAAACTCAGAAACAGATAAACTAACTGACGGACAATATCAACAAGATTATAAATGCTCGGAAAAACGATCTGGTTGACACCCCACATTTATTTGAAGCACTTTTAGCAAGAAATAGAATGCTAAGCACAGAAATTCAAAATTTAATCTCACTATTACTGTGGCAAAATCTAACATCTAACTGTTTATACAAACCTGTTTTGTGTTCGATCGCGTACGATTAATAAAATTTTTGGCGGTCTATTGACTCTTTTAGTAAACAATGTCAACTGCAAAAAATTTAAGAGCCGCATATATAGGTCTATCGATTCTGTTAGACATCGATGATGCAGTTTACTACCCCGTCGAGTTTCCTAATACTTTGAGCCCGGCAGGAGCTCCCGCATATTCTAACTCTTAGTAATAAACGAAAAATGTTTGTATAAAACTTTTTGGTTATCATCCGATCGGCCTCAAACTCATTTTCAATGAAATTTGTTCAAATTCAATTAAGGGGCGATCCGAACTTTTTTGAAAATCCATTCCTCCTTGGTGGAAATAGGTGTCAAAGATTTGTTGGGTGACGATTCGCGCTCAAATTCATTTCCAAAGATATATATGAAACAAGTAAGAGGTTCGAGTCGGGAGCTCCTTTCTAGGGAATACCCTGAACCCTCTTATTCCAACACCAAATGCAGCTCGTTTGAATTAATAAAGATTAACTTTAAAAAAAGTTCCATTGGCAAGGTCCGAACTTGCAACCGTATTACTTGCTGCCGGTAGGACTCAAGCTCGCGACAGACCGCACCACTTGCCACTGCCTCTACTTAGCAGCCACACTAAGAATTCAGTCTTATTGAGAAAAAACAATATAAAATAGCTTCACAGAAAACAATCATCATTGCGAAATGATGACAGAATTTGAAGAGGACGCGTATGAATGTGTGTGTGTACAATGTGCACTGTACAATGTACATGTTTAAAGAAATTCTTGCAATTGCGTCGCAAGACGCAGAAGTGCGCAAAATACCGAAAAAAAAAATAAAAACCGATCTTAATGAAATTTTCTACATTATATCTTATTGTGCCATAGAATATTTGTGTATTCTCAAAAAGTCAATTGCATTTAAATTGTGACTTAGCTTGGTTGGCAATACAAGTTAGGTTATTAACTTGTTTTATAGCTCTGCGGTGGTAGCGGGGAGGTTTAAAATGAAAGATACTTGATATTGTAATATGTTCGATGGTTAAAGACGAGAACGTTTTGGTTTGGAGCGTCTGCTCCGTTGTGTTGCTTTATTTAGAATGATTCTTATATATTCGTGCTGGGTTCAGCTAACCCGAAACATGCAATGCTTATATCTATGTCTTATATTTATGTGTAAGTATATTGGTGTATACATGGGTATGCAGAATATACAAGGCATACATATGTTATGTATATCTTGACCACTTGAGCTGCAAATTGCATGCTCAGCATTCCCACGCGCTACGATCGGCATGTATATAAGTGGTGGATCGTATGACATATGCGCTGGTGTGTTTATATGTTTAAGTGTGGTCTTTTGGGTATTTGTATATTTATGATTATTATGACTGAGTGTCACAATGTATGTATTTACTTTGATTTGTATTACTGGCATTTGATTTGTATTACTGGCAGGGTAGGTATACTACACCTCCCTTTTTTAAAAAATGACGTAATATATGTAGTCATTTAGAGAGTGTTAAAGTCGGTATAAAAATATTGAAATTAATAGTAATAATAATTTTTAATTTTTTTTTTTGTGTTCTTTTTTTTTTGTGTATCTTATTTTATAAGTGTTTTAAGAATGTATAAAAAGTGTAATTCAGATTTTTTTTTAGGTTGATCAGACCTTTTTTTTTTTCATGAAACGTTTCATTGATTTTATATTTTTAGCCTTTCCTTATCTTCTTTTTGTTTCTTATTCTTACTATCTTTAATGTAAATGTTATCATTATCTTCTATTTTTTCTACTATATATGGTCCTAAATATACTGGGTCTAATTTGTGGCCTGGTTCATTTCTTATAAGTACTTTATCTCCTATTTTTAATTCAAAATTTTTTGTTTTTTCATCGTATGCTAATTTCCTATAAGCCTTGGCTTTTTCTAACATAATTCTAGCTCTTTTGTATGCTATTTCTAATCGAAACTTTATTTCCTTAGAGTAGTCATCTAGATTATAAATAGGATCTATGTAATCAGTTTTATTTAAATCTATGAATTGTTTTGGTAGTCTGCCAAATACTAGTTCGTATGGGCAATACTCATGCGTTGCTGATGGTGTCGTGTTGAAGCAATATGTGAAATATCGAATCCAGACATCCCAATCAGTTTTGTCTGCAGAGATGTATGAACGAATGTATTCATTAAATGTTCGATGACTTCGTTCTATTGTCCCTAATGTTTGGTGATGATATGCAGTAGAGGTGAGATTCTCGATCTTCATATATTTGCATAAATCAGTTAAAATCTGGTTTTTATACTCTGTTCCCATGTCCGAGATGAACGTCTTCATTGTACCGAACTTGAGTATGAAATTTTCGAATATAGCCTTTGCGACATTATTTGCGCTTTTGCTTTTTATTGGAATGGCTACTAAGTATATTGTAAGGTCACAAATTAATGTGACTATATATTCATTGCCATTTTCCGATTTAGGTAGCGGGCCAACTGTATCCACTATCACTATATCGAAAGCATTCACAGGTGTTTCTGTGAGAGTCAAAGGAGTTTTCGTGTGTGTCTTTGTTTTAGACATTTGGCATTTTGGACATCTACGTACGTACTCTTTTTATATGACGTGTCATATTTTTCCAGTAGTAGTGTCTTTTTATTTTTGCTAGCGTTCTTGTTATGCCACTGTGGCCTCCTTGAATCGGGTCATGATGGTATGTAGACAATATTTGTTGTATCTCTTTTTCAACTGTTATTTGGGTCACCGGCTGGAGTAGCGCTACTCTTAAAGATTTTAATATTTCATTGCCCATATTTTTAAAAAAATCTATTGAAACTGATTCAAAGATCTTTTCGCTCGGTGCGGCTTTGAGTTGTCTGATTTTTAATATACCGGCTTCTTTTCCGAGCCTTTGGAAGAACTGACCTAGGTCGAGAATTCCATCGGTATATAAATCGCTAACTTCAATTCTTGCGATAATTTTATTTCCATGTTTAAATAAACATTTAGATTTTGTTAATCGCAAGATCACTACTTTTCGTACTTCATTATTTGTAATGACTTCATGTACGTTGGGCTTGGATACATTTTTATAACTTTGCCTTGGCAGAAGTTTATATTTTCGCCTGTACAGTTTTTATTTTGTCTACTTTGTCGCCTGGTAGTGACTTTCAGGACTTTATGTTGCATATCTTTGAGTTCTTTTATATTAATACGCGAAAGTGCGTCTGCTACAAAATTATCTTTTCCCTTTAGGTATTCTACTGTGAAGTCGTATTCTTCGAGCTCTAGCCGCATGCGAGTTAATTTCGAACTGGGATTAGTCATAGAAAAAAGATATGTTAATGGTCTGTGATCCGTTTTAACAGTAAAGTGTTTGCCATAAATATATGGTCTGAAATGGGTAATTGCCCAATGAATTGCCGCTAACTCTTGTTCTGTTGGGCTCTTATTGCTTTCCCCTTTTGTAAATGAACGAGATGCATAAGCTATTGGGAGTTGAATTCCGTCACGGTTCTGAGTTAGAACCGCTCCGCAAGCTTGTTTACTAGCATCTGTTATAACGCAAAATTCTTTGCGAAATTCAGGATATTGTAGTAATGTGGGGTGCATAAGCTTTTCTTTAAGGTATTGGAATGCGTTTTGGCATTCACTTGACCATTAAAAAGGAACATTCTTTTTACATAATCTAGTTATGTGCCGTGAATAATCGGCGAAGTTTTTTATAAATCGACGATAATAATTGCAGAATGCTACAAATCGTCTCGCTCTGTCCGCGTCATGAGGGACAGGATAATTTTTGACGCAGATACAACTTCTACCGGTTCTCCTTTTACTGCATTTGACAGTTGCGAAATGATTGCAGCAATTGTCTGCTCATTACTTATTAGATTTCTGGCCTTTTAGTTTATATGGCTTATGGCTGTTAGCTCATGTGTGCGGTAAATTTTATTACCCTTAAACATTTACTTTTCTGCTCAGATGTAAATTTGTTTTCGAAACGATTTACTAAGGTAACTATATTATTATATTCCCTTACTAAAATTTCTATATTATTTTTCAGAGTCTCTGCTTTTATAACTGCATTTTTATTAATGCATTTGTTAGATTTATCGAATTTGTAACGAAATCCGTCTACATGTTTCGCGATTTTGTTCCATTCCATTCTTTTAATGGAATTATCTTACTTTTGTAAGCGTACTAATCATATAGTTGCTATACCTAAATATGGGTTTTCTTACCAGTACCAGTACCAGTACCACTGCCTTTTCTGCTTTATCGCAGTGAATAAGTGGACTACTGATTGCGCCGAAAGCTTTTATATAATCAGTCTGAAACTGATGTACTGATATGTATTCGCTATGCGAATGTAAAACTTTAATCGCATTAATGCGAAAATTTGGATAGCTTTCGTAGATGTGATCTATTTTCTCTTTATTCATTTCTAGATATTATCTAGGTTATTTGCCCTACTCATGTATCTTTTCTTGATAATTATGTTATGCTTAGCATAGAGTGTAAGCAAAAATTGCAAAACCAATACTATCGTGATAATTAATAACAGGATCCACAATGCGTTTATGTCATCAGTGTGATCAATTATCTTGACGTTGTTTACAGCGTTGGCAGTGTTATCTTTTGCCTCACTGGAATCACTAAACCACCCCATTATGTAGTTTTAATTGTCTTTACATATTCAATGAAAAGAATTTTTTTTTTTCAATCTAACATTCATGAAAGAAAATTGAATTTTATTTTCAAAATCTTGGTTTAGTCTTTCATTTAATCTCTTTCTTTTAATCTTATATGGGATTTTATCAAAAAAGAAAAAATATATTCCTCTATTTGAAAATCGAAAATAAAAATTGGCGTGTTATTTTTATTGCAATGAACTTATTGCAAGATTTATCAATTACACAAAGATTCTAAACGCAGATGAGTATTGTAGGGCCTAAAAGTAACACCCAGTATTCATATATAAGGCATGTGGCATTTTGTTGCATACAATAACAAATATAAATTAAACAAACCCAGAGCCACTCTATGTATTGGCTCTGGCTCATATTACGCAGCGCGAGTCACTAGCCCAGCACGCTGACCATTTATGTTTACGCTGCATATCCCACGCTCCGTCTGAGCGCATTTCATGAGCAACATATATGCTCACTAACACAGGCATATGCAAGCTACTCACTCTCCCTCTCTTTGTAGCTGTTCACCAATAACAGCATAAGAACATATATGTATCCATAGGCTAAGCGCATAACATTGACTTTGAATAAAACGATTCATATACTACAACCTAACCAGCACAGGCGTGCTTAAATAAACTCTTTTTTTTATAAATTGTAATAACAATATTACAGTATAAATACTCAGCGCCAGAGACATGGAAAAGTTAGTTATCTAGTTTATGTGGTTGGCTCACAATTTAAATTACATTTCATATATATAAAAAAAATTCTCCAATCACAAATGTTAGTAATGAAAGCCTAACAGGTTTTAGTGTTTTGCGACTTGCACTGAAGTGCGTCAATTCGCATGTAGAAATTAAATCAATGGCAAGTTAAGGCTTACGCATATTTGCGGTCCCCTCGCGTGGCTTCGCTCGGTTGCGAAGTTTTATGTAGCGCTGTCGGTCTTCTGGTGTCGTCGCTGCCGCCAGCAAATCTTGTTGCAGGCGCTTTTGTTGAAGTAGCTTTCTCACTTGTCCTCCACGTTTTGTCTTCTTTTTTTCTTTAGATTTTTTTTTCCTGCCGTGCCCGGTACTCAGCTATTGTGTGTAGTGGGCGTGGTCCATCGTTTGGAAACACCTCCAGGTACTCCTGAATGGAAGGTGCTTTCCTTTGCTCAATAGGACCAGCATCTATGCTGTCGTCACTCATAAGGGCTTAACTGGGCGCGTTAAGCGGTGCCGGCGCTGGTCATCGCACAGGCTACACATGTGTTGTTTCACTTTTAATTTGTGTTCTTGTTTGATAGTATTCTTTATATATGTTTAAAGTATTAATCAGAATACACACACATTTTGAATATTTTTAATTGTCGCACATTTTTGCGTATTGTTTATATATTGTTTCACTTTTTATGTGATTTTTTAACTCTCGCACATTTTTGCGTATTGTTTATATATTGTTGCACTTTTTATGTGGTTTTTAATAACGCTTTTATAATTGCATTGCAGCTTCGTGAACTTGTCACGGTCGCCATGTAATATAATTAATAACAGACAATTTGTCTTATATTTATGTGTAAGTATATTGGTGTATACATGGGTATGCAGAAGGCATACATATGTTGTGTATAACTTGACCACTTGAGCTGCAAAGTGCATGCTCAGCATTCCCACGCGCTACGATCGGCATGTATATAAGTGGTGGATCGTATGACATATGCGCTGGTGTGTTTATATGTTTAAGTGTGGTCTTTTGAGTATTTGTATATTTATGATTATTATGACTGAGTGTCACAATGTATGTATTTACTGTTATACCCTTTGATTTGTATTACTGGCAGGGTAGGTATACTACAACAGCCTAAAGACTATCCTTCTGCGCTGGCTCTGGCCAGAGAGGCAGGAGCTAGTATTGAGAGAAGCATTTTCGCAAACTATTACGCGGGCTCAAGTTGCTGAAAACAGCAAAAGCCGTTCCCATGGCAAGCCAGGCAGGTTAAACAAAGAAGACCAAAAGGGATAGGAACCCTAATTTTGTCAAGCGCCAAAGGGCAACCTTCTATAACAGACTAACAGGGACAACCAAGTGCAAGCCTCACAACCGATGGAGGTTGACTCATCTTCTAAGTCTAGGCAGCGCACTGAATACAGTAAACGTCAACCCAATGACTCGAACGCCGCGAAGCGTAGAAACTCTTCCGACCGTGCGACAGGCCCAAGACGCCAGCGACTTAATAATGTAGTTGAAGAGGACTCTAAAGAAGATAAGGCACAGTACGAGAAGGCGGAAAAGGCCGCAGTTGAAAAAATTGAATGTGACGAGTACGCTCCAGATGAAGACTCGGTTCATTTTTTGGGAAACACTCCCGGTTGCCGTTCATCGACCGACGGTTCGCTGGGGGAACATTAAAAATGCTAATCGACACAGGTGCGGCAAAAAATTATGTCAAGCCCGTAAAGGAGCTAAAAACCATAATGCCGGTCACCAAACCGTTTGCGGTGAACTCGATACACGGCTCCACCGAAATTAAGCAAAAGTGCCTGATGAACATTTTCCGTCTTCACTTCACTTCACCATTTTTTCTGTTAGACACTCTCAGCTCGTTCGACGCTATCATAGGCTTTGACCTGTTAACACAGGCCGGGGTTAAGTTGAACTTAGCAAAGAGCACTCTGGAATATCAGGGCATTTCTGAAAACCTTCAGTAGCACAACTGCGCTGACGTAAATTTCACCGATGTCAATGACATTGTGGTGCCTGCCTCCGTTAAGAAGGAATTTAAGAGTATGATAATTAAAAGGAAAAAAGCTTTTTCAACAGCTAACGAAGCTCTCCATTTCAACACCGCTTTCAAAGCCACGATTCGGACAGTAGATAACGAACCGGTGTACTCCAGAGCCTACCCAAACCTTATGGGCGTTTCCGACTTTGTAAACAACGAAGTCAAACAAATGCTAAAAGACGGCATTATCAGGCCCTGGCGGTCGCCCTACAACAGCCCAACTTGGGTTGTTATGGTAACCCGATCAAGAGGTTAGTCATCGATTTCAGGAAGCTGATCGAAGAAACCATCCCAGACCGTTACCCAATTGCTCGTTGAAAAAGATGTTATATTTCTTGAATTTTCTTCAAGTTCAATTTGGTGAAAGCCTGACATTAAGTCAAGGCATGAAAAGTATTTAGCTCTGCCCAGTTGGTCTAGAATATCATCAATTCTGGGGAGCGGGAATTTATCAGAAAGTAATTTTTTGTTGATTTGGCGATAGTCAATTACTAATCGCCATTTTTTTTTCTTCCGAATTTGGTAATGATTTTTTCGGAACTAGCAAGAGAAGGCTGTTATACTCGGATACAGACGGTTCTACGATTTTGTCGTTTATTAATTTCCCTACTTGTTTTTGGATTTCCTCAACTTGGCTATGCGGGCTTCTGTAGTTTTTAATATAAATGGGTTCATCATCTTTAAGTCTTAATGTTTGTTTATCAAAATTATTTGTCGCTATTGGTTCGGTTTCCAGTCCGAACACATCACTATACTTGGTGCATAATTCTGTTAATTGATTTCTGAATTGTTCTGGAAAATTTTTCTTTAACTTTGAAAGTACTATTTCGCTTCGATTTTCTGGATTAGTGTTATGAATATCGTAATCTGTTAAATTTTCATATTCGATTTTGTTTACTTTGACCAATTGGTCGAAATTAGTTGTGTTTAGAAGGCGAATGTATACATGTTTGGATGCTGCTATTGTATTTGCAACATAAATTCCATTATGTATTTCTTGATTTGGAAAAAATATATAATCGTTTACTGAATTAATGTCTATTTTTCGAATTACTTGGGATCTTGCTGGCAGAAGAACTGTATTGTTGCCAGCACTATATGTTATTGGAACATAAATAGGATAATTTAAGTTTTGAGGTCTAATTATAAACCAGTCTTTACTTGGTTTGAAGTCCAATTGGCAATTAAATTTTTTATTAAAATCAATACCTATTATTCCATCACACGGTATTGAAAAATCTGAGTCTACTAAATGAAATTCGTGTGGAATAATATATTTTGTTGATTGAAGTTCTATTGAAGTTGTTCCTTGCGATTTTATTACACCCTGGCCGATGCCTTGGATGTTTGTAATTTTGTCTTCTTGAATTTTGAAATTATCTGAATTTATTTTTAAAAGTGAGATATCTGCCCCAGGATCAATTAGGAATGTGAGTTTATTTTCAGGTGAATGATTATCTTCCTCCACGGTTATTGTAATTATTGTTGTTGTTGTTGTTATTACCGCCTCGGTTGTAATTGTTGTGGTTGTAATTTCTGCCACGATTATAACGTCGGCCTCCTCTATTATTGTTGTTCGCATCTCGTCGATAATATGGGACAGTGTTACTTTGACCTGTTAACTCCGTGCAACTATTGACGAATTTGGAAAAGGCATCATTCATATTTGTGAATGTGCCTGCCTGCATGATTAGTTTTACCTTATCAATCGAACAATTTTGGGTCATAGCTTTTACAGCTGTTGTAGTGCTGTATTTGGTTGCAAGTGATTGGCTTAGACCTTCACTGATATAGGCTCCTTAGAGTTTTTCCACCTCTTGGGTGTATTGGTTAGCCGTTTTTTTTTTTCTGTTGCAGATTAAGTAGCTTGGCAGATACAACTTCTACCGGTTCTCCTTTTACTGCAATTGACAGTTGCGAAATGATTGCAGCAATTGTCTGCTCATTACTTATTAGATTTCTGGCCTTTTAGTTTTGTTTTTATAAGGCTTATGGCTGTTAGCTCATGTGTGCCTTTTAAGGTATCCAATAGATTCAGAGAATCTTTGCAGATTTTCCGGCATACCATCAAACTCTGGTAATAGAGAAGTGGCTAGCTTGATAAATTCTACAACTGTTTGTGCCATTTCAGAGATTGTTATTTCCTGTTTGGTTTCGATTGGATCGCTTTCTTCTAGTGTTTCAATGTCACTATCAGATTCAGCGTCGCTTTGTTGAATTGATTCGTTTAATTCTTTTAATTGGTCGGGATCAAACTCCGCCAATTGATTTAGAGTTTCTGGCACGTTTATCTGAATATGTCACCTATTGGTGATAGTAATCAATCTTGTGTTTAGGGATTTTATTACCCTTAAACATTTACTATTGTGTTCAGATGTGAATTAATTTTCATATCTATTTACTAAGGTAACTATATTATGGTATTCCCTTACTAATATTTCTATATGTTTTTTTATAACTGCATTTTTATTGATGCATTTGTAAGATTTATCAAAATTGTAACGAAATGCGTCGATATGTTTCGCAATATCGCTCCATTCCATTCTTTTATTGGAATTTTCTTACTTTTATAAGCGTACTAACCATGTAGTTGCTATACTACCTAAATATGGGTCTTCTTTTTCTGTTAGTTTTACCCTGACATATGGTAGCGTTGAAAGTACCATTGCCTTTTCTGCTTATTCATTTTTAGATCTTATCTAAGTTATTTGCCCTACTCATGTATCTTTTCTTAATTATTTTATTATGCTTAACATAGATTGTAAGCAGAAATTGTAAGACTGACACTATCGTGATAATTAATAACAGGATCAGCAACGATTTTATATCGTCTGTATGATCAATTATCTTGACGTTGTTTACAACGTTGGCAGTATTGTCTTTTGCCTCAATAGAATCACTAAATCATCCCATTATGTATTTTAGTTGTTTTTATATATTCAATGAAAAAAAATTTTTTTTTTTACGTTCATGAAGAAAAAAAATAAAGTTTTCTATTAAAATATATTTTTATTTTTTCATAAATTTTTTTTTTTGTGGGGTTGCGTAAAGAAAGAAAAATATTTTTTTCTTTGAAGATCAAAAATACAATTTTAGGTAACAAATGTTTTGTTGCAGCTGAGTATATAGATACCCAGCGCCAGAGACGTGAAAATATTAGTTGTTATGGAATGTGGTTGGCTCACATTTCAATTTACAATTCAACCACATTTGTTAGTGTAAAGCCTATCAGTGTTTAGTATTTTTTCAAGCAGCGGTTTCCCAGTCTAGGTGTTGAAGACGCTCTGTGTAGCGTTGTCGGTCTAATTCATCTTTGTCATCTTCAGGTTGTCCAACATTAGAAACGAAACTGTTTTCGCATTGTTTTCCCTCATCAGTGAATTTATCGACAGGCTGTGGTATTTCCGTTGCACTAGCTCTTGCAGCTCATTAGAGTTAAGGACATTTTACTCCTTCTCCTTGGCTAGCAGAGCTACGCTAGTGCTGGATGTAAACTCGCCAACGACTACCCAGCCTAATAACGATTTCTGAAGGGTGGCAATTTTTGTCCTAGTTTGATTTGACCTGCAACAATCAGAGTGAAGAATAAAGAACCTCCCAATAACATATAAATTCTGTGAGAAGAGTCAAATGTCGGAACCGCAAGTGTTACTCCCTTGGATGGTTGCCAATTCAAACCTAGAGGGGAATTTGTACACAAAAATTGTCCATGCCTGCAAACCTTGTCACTCTAGATTTGAAAGTAGCATTCACTTCACCAATTAATTAAGATGTTGCACTGCCGATCCCACTGAGTCGCATACTTGATTCACGCATTTCTAGATTCAAAGTCGAAACTAATCTAGAAGTAAGACAATTAATTTGATTGCCAGAGTCTAATATTCATCTACAATTATGATAAATTCCATCTTTACCATTTATCAAAACCACGGTAGTAGCGAGGAGAACACAGATGACTTCGTTAACAGTGCGCTATGTAAAGAACTGTTCCCTTGTTAAGATTTGCCATTATGCACATCACCTACGCTATCTGAGACATTACGATGAAGCAGTTCATGATGAGGTTTGTTGCATAAGGCATAGCGTTCCCTATCGCACCTCCCCGTTACATGCCGCTTTTTAAAACATATTAGGCATTTAGCCAATTCTGTTAACCTCCTGATAGCGCCGCAAGGGTGTTAATTCTATAAATTTTGCGCATGCCTTTAACCCATGTACGCTAGCACAAATGTAACACGACTTCCCAATTTTGCTGCTAGCTACAGCTAAGTTCGCTTTCTTTAATACGCTAAGACCGTTGGGTCGAGAACCTAACTGTAAATGTATTAAACCAACGGGTCCTCTTGGTGTACTTCCCTCTGGCTCCTTTAATTTCGGAAGATTCGGCTGCCAAGACACCTGTATGCTGTTTAATAAATCATTCTTGAATGATGACTTAGACTGTTAACTATTTAAGAATTTATTTCGCAATAAAGCTCTTCGATCGCTTGGCGACTGTCTTATTCACTTGTATCATCACTCTCATGTTCTATTTTGGCTCGGATCACACAAAACTGGCTATAATTTGCTTCAATTAGGCTTAACTTTGCTGCTCACTTTGCAGGTGTCATTGAATTTGTTTCGTGATATAATTGTTGTTGCGCGAAAAGCAATTCACTAAACTGGCCCGCGCCGTAAAACTTTCATTTTCTTTACTCTTTTTTGAAGCCATTGTGCCAACATCAAATTAGCACGCAAATTTAACAATTATTTTCCCCATCCTTTGATTCTACCACAATGTATAATTATGTAACTAAATGTTAGTTCAAAATTCTCATATAATAATTTTAATCCCCTTTGCTGCTGTACCTGAAGAGAGCAAAATTATTTTCAGTATACGTAGATAACCGCTACTTTTAACGCAGAGATAAGAACGTCGAATCACGCAATTGTTCGAAGATCTTGCTGCAGTTAAAGATAAACGTGCACGCAAAAGGAATTCAAAACCAATGTCAATTTAAACTCAGTCAGACCACACAAAATTGTGATCCTATAATTTGGGCACGTATGCAAGTAAGGGAGAGTCCCTCGCATTTATCCACCAAGCTACCCTCGCACTCATACACCACCAACGACATGAACGAAGTGAGCAACTTGCGGAGCGGCCCTCGTTTCAAGTAAACATCTCATATGTCGTTATGCAGTGATCGGCCCCTTATACCGTATTTGCTGAATAAGCAGCAGCAACTTTGTAGGTGGAGCGAAAGGCCAGTACTTTTCCACTGACCGTTCTTAGGTTTAGCTTTAGGATCTTAGTTTGTAAGAATTCAGTTTTTGGTATTTGTCTCAAGCAGCCTAGACTGCAAATATATTTGCTCCGGCCAAAGCCGTTAGATAATTGACTTATTGTTCAATATTGCTGAGCCATAAGGCCAGTAGTAAAGAGGAATAGTTTTTCCTGCTGATTATGCAGCATAACCATCGCACATGACTAGAGGATCTTTTAACGAGAACGAAGCACCTTTACTCCTGCCAAGGACAATATTTCATTACTGGCGCCCACCGGGTAATACTATAAGAATTCAGACGACCAAAAAAGTTATTTTTCAAGTTATTGACTTTAAGAAAGACAAAACCAATATTAAGTAAAAAAATTTATTTAGCAAAACAAAATCAAAATAAAATGAAAATAAAATTTATTTTTGGAACTCGTTACATACATTTGCACTTTGCACAAATACAATATACCCCTTTTACCCATTTTCAATGGGTTCAGGGCATAAAAACAAGGATTACCCAACATAAATCAGACTTTAAATTAAGACATCAAAATAATATGCAGAAAACAGCACTAATGAGCCATTGCATGAGAAGCAACCACACGCCAAATTTTGATGCAACAACAATCTTACAACAAGAACAACACTACAACAAACGACACACATTAGAAATGCTACACATAATTAATACACCAACGAACAAACGACTAAACTACAAGACGGACACCGAAAATTGCGCTCACTTGTACAGACACCTATTGAACAGCCAAACAGACTCAGTTTAACTCTCTACGTCATAAAGCGCAGACGTGTAAAATAATGTATGTTAAATATGACAATTTATTGTTTAATTTAATATATTTTAATGTTAATTGTTGTTTATACCTTGTGTTAGTGCCCTGAAGACGGTTTGCCGATGCGCAACCGAAATATATTGGAAGCAAAAATCAATAAAATTGTTTTCATTGTTTTATTAAATCAAACCCGGACCTCGAGCCAGCCAACTAAACAATTATAAAATGGAAAGGTCGCCAAAACCATAATTGAAAATGTATTTAAAAACAAAAAAATTTTAAAACAAAATCAAAATAAAATAAAAAAAAAAATATTACTCTACGTTAAGTGCTTCGTGTCATTCGGGGTTTTGAAATATTTGTGCTCTAAATAGTAAAATCATTTTCGTGGGAATTTTAATTTGTTCTGATCGCTGTGCGCAAGCAGCATAATACACGATACAAGTGTTCGAATTTGTGTCCATGAGTTGGGCATATCGAGAAATAAAATAGCAAATTGGCAGAGACGTTAGTGATGGTAGTTTTCGAATAGTCTTTCGCCCACGTCCCCAAAATAATACAGAAATGGATACGGAACAGTTACAGTCCTTATTCAATAATCAATCAATGCAGCACTCATTGAACAAGAACCTCGTTTAAAAGAACAATTCACACAGGAATTAAATTCAGGGAAAAATCAAGTGAGTGCGCTGAAAGGAACTGCCCCACAAGTCGAAGCTTATAAAAATGTGACAATCGACCCAAACATTAATTGCGAGGTTAAATTTGGTATAGTAAAGTCAGTGCCAAGTTTTGGGGGTGTGCGAAGTTAATACGTGACATGGAGGCAAGCTGCCTTAGATGCGTATGAAAATTTGAGACGCTACGATGATAGCGAAAAGCACTACGAAGCTATAGCTATCATGCGAAATAAAGTGTGTGGGATCGTTAGAGCAATTCCTACTTCGCACAGCACTGTGCTACATATCGACGAAATAATTGACAGGCTTGACTGCATGTTCGTTGCCTTCTATGCTAAAACTATCGAAGATGGAGCATAATTCGGAAAGAGCAACAAGCTAGTAAACCGCCTACAAGGTAGGCAAGGAAAGTGAAATGAAAGAAATCCGCATTATATAGGAAAACAAAGCCAGGGTAAGCCGCAACAAGGCGAGCAAAGCCCCAAGAGTAACGAAAGCGTTTGTCCGAGAATAGCATCGAAAGGAGCATGCTTGTTGCCTCCTATGCTAAAACTATCGAAGATGTGGGTGTATTGGTTAGCCGTTTTTTTTTTCTGTTGCAGATTAAGTAGCTTGGCAGATACAACTTCTACCGATTCTCCTTTTACTGAATTTGACAGTTGCGTAATGATTGCGGCAATTGTCTGCTCTTTAGTTATTAGATTTCTCGCATGGCCTTTTAGTTTTGTTTTTATTAGGCTTATGGCTGTTAGCTCATGTGTGCCTTTTAAGGTATCCAATAGATTCAGAGAATCTTTGCAGATTTTCCGGCATACCATCAAACTCTGGTAATAGAGAAGTGGCTAGCTTGATAAATTCTACAACTGTTTGTGCCATTTCAGAGATTGTTATTTCCTGTTTGGTTTCGATTGGATCGCTTTCTTCTAGTGTTTCAATGTCACTATCAGATTCAGCGTCGCTTTGTTGAATTGATTCGTTTAATTCTTTTAATTGGTCGGGATCAAACTCCGCCAATTGATTTAGAGTTTCTGGCACGTTTATCTGAATATGTCACCTATTGGTGATAGTAATCAATCTTGTGTTTAGGGATTTTATTACCCTTAAACATTTACTATTGTGTTCAGATGTGAATTTATTTTCATATCTATTTACTAAGGTAACTATATTATTGTATTCCCTTACTAATATTTCTATATGGTTTTTTATAACTGCATCTTTATTGATGCATTTGTAAGATTTATCAAAACTGTAACGAAATGCGTCGATATGTTTCGCAATATCGCTCCATTCCATTCTTTTATTGGAATTTTCTTACTTTTATAAGCGTACTAACCATGTAGTTGCTATACTACCTAAATATGGGTCTTCTTTTTCTGTTAGTTTTACCCTGACATATGGTAGCGTTGAAAGTACCATTGCCTTTTCTGCTTATTCATTTTTAGATCTTATCTAAGTTATTTGCCCTACTCATGTATCTTTTCTTAATTATTTTATTATGCTTAACATAGATTGTAAGCAGAAATTGTAAGACTGACACTATCGTGATAATTAATAACAGGATCCGCAACGATTTTATATCGTCTGTGTGATCAATTATCTTGACGTTGTTTACAACGTTGGCAGTATTGTCTTTTGCCTCAATAGAATCACTAAACCATCCCATTATGTATTTTAGTTGTTTTTATATATTCAATGAAAAAACATTTTTTTTTTTACGTTCATAAAGAAAAAAATAAAGTTTTCTATTAAAATATATTTTTATTTTTTCATAAATTTTTTATACCCTGAACCCATTAAAAATGGGTAAAAGGGGTATTATGTTTTTGTGCAAAATCGAAATGTATGTAACAGGCAGAAGGAAGCATCTCCGACCCCATAAAGTATATATATTCTTGATCAGCATTAATAGCCGAGTCGATCTAGCCATGTCCGTCTGTCTGTCCGTCCGTCCGTCCGTCCGTCCGTCCGTCCGTCCGTCCGTCCGTATGTATGAACGCAAGGATCTCAGAACCTATTAGAGCTAGGGACTTGAAATTTTAGATTTAGGTGCTCCTAGTTCCTACGCAGATCGAGTTTGTTTCCGATAATCGATAACTAGCCCCGTTTCCAAGTAATCTATAAAAATGTATATCGATATCCTGTTTTTTTTAACAATTTTGGTAAATAATAAGAGCTAGAGTTACCAAACTTGACATGTAGCTTCTAGAAAAGTATATATATATCGATTATCTTTCATTTTATACCTATCGCCACCTCCCCGCTACTCTCTATCTATAAGCGCGCGCTGCATTTGGTGTTGGAATATGAGGGTTCAGGGTATCCCCTAGTCGGGAGCTCCCGACTAGAACCTCTTACTTGTTTTTTTGTGGGGTTGCGTAAAGAAAGAAAAATATTTTTTCTTTGAAGATCAAAAATACAATTTTAGGTAACAAATGTTTTGTTGCAGCTGAGTATATAGATACCCAGCGCCAGAGACGTGAAAATATTAGTTGTTATGGAATGTGGTTGGCTCACATTTCAATTTACAATTCAACCACATTTGTTAGTGTAAAGCCTATCAGTGTTTAGTATTTTTTCAAGCAGCGGTTTCCCAGTCTAGGTGTTGAAGACGCTCTGTGTAGCGTTGTCGGTCTAATTCATCTTTGGCTAACTGAATCATTTCCTTGACCAGTCGCCGTTGCTGCAAGAGTTTCACTCTCCGTCCGCTCCTTTTGTGCTTTGGTATTATTTTTTTTTCCTGTCGAGCCCGGTACTCAGCTATAGTTTGCAGGCAAACGTCGGCAAATCCCTTTTTTCACTAGGAACAGCTGTCTCGAACTTGGGCTCCTCTGACATCAATTATTTGCAGTTAGATTGCCATTGCTTTTTGGCGAGTGGCCGCCTCGTTGACGGCGACGCCGACTTCGACTTCGTTGATTTCTGCTGCTTTATTTTCGGCGTTCAGCGTGGTATTTACATCAACGCACGCACACACAAACGCACACGGGCACACACGCACAATATTTTAAGCTTTCTTTCACATTGCACATTCGGCTCTCATTTAATTTGTTTTAATTTTTTCTGCTATTGTTGTTGCGCGTGTGTGTATATATGTTATATTTTGGTTTGTATCCTGCGAAAGGATGTCTCTGTGGCGGGGCCGTTTTATTTGCTGTTCCTGTGGAGCGTCACGTTTTCACACTCTAATTGACGGGAGACTACTCCTGTGATTTTTGTCACGGTCGCCATGTAATATGTTCGATGGTTAAAGACGAGAACGTTTTGGTTAGGAGCGTCTGCTCCGTTGTGTTGCTTTATTTAGAATGATTCTTATATATTCGTGCTGGGTTCAGCTAACCCGAAACATGCAATGCTTATATCTATGTCTTATATTTATGTGTAAGTATATTGGTGTATACATGGGTATGCAGAAGGCATACATATGTTATTTATATCTTGACCACTTGTGCTGCAAGTGCATGCTCAGCATTCCCACGCGCTACGATCGCATGTATATAAGTGGTGGATCGTATGACATATGCGCTGGTGTGTTTATATGTTTAAGTGTTTTCTTTTGGGTATTTGTATATTTATGATTATTATGACTGAGTGTCACAATGTATGTATTTACTGTTATACCCTTTGATTTGTATTACTGGCAGGGTAGGTATACTACAATATATCTCTATATATAAAACTATTTGTCCTGACTGACTGACTGACTGATTGGTGATCAACGCACAGCCCAAACCGTAAGAGCTAGGAAGCTGAAATTTTCGGATTTCTTCCTTTTCAGTTAAAAGTGCGATTCTAAGAATATTTGGTAGTTCACAATGATAGGGAATGTCAAATGAAGTTGCATGTAGAACTGTCAAAGCGATGCGACAATGTCGCCGAGTGTGGTTCGATGGGATACGAAGGGAAAAGGAAGAATGTAGAAGTTAGTTGCTTCCTGAGTATACGCCTAGTATACGCATCGAAACTCGCTCCGCTCTGAAACTCTATAGAATGGAAATTAATACTCGCACTCCGACATCAGAAGTGGGATCTGGCTCGCTACCTACAGCATCAGATGGGCCACAGTTGAGCTATCATGTAAGGAGTTTCAACGAGCAGCGTTAGATCACATGGGAAGCGTATAAGCATCAGTTGTGTAATCGAGCCAAGAGGAATGCTGCGTCAATTCATGACAATTACTACGCCATTTGTGTAGCTTAAATCTGCCAAGTTGTAATAGCTCACTAGCACTAGACGCCGTTACTGGACTTGCACGAAGCGTGAAATACGACGCGCAATTTGGTCGTCCGACTTTCCGGCCTGAACACAGGATGATGGGGCATAAATTACAACGTGTCCTTTATCCCTGCCGCCTTTATTTCCAAATTGGCCCAAATTTTTGTATTCTTCAATAAATTCGGAATACCGTTTCTTTAGAGAGGGATTGCAACTCAACTTCGTTTCTAAATTTAAAAATCTAGCAGGGGCAGTCTGGTATGTATCCCCTAGTACTATCTTAAAGTTAAATTGTCATCTTCAGGTTGTCCAACATTAGAAACGAAACTGTTTTCGCATTGTTTTCCCTCATCAGTGAATTTATCGACAGGCTGTGGTATTTCCGTTGCACTAGCTCTTGCAGCTCATTAGAGTTAAGGACATTTTACTCCTTCTCCTTGGCTAGCAGAGCTACGCTAGTGCTGGATGTAAACTCGCCAACGACTACCCAGCCTAATAACGATTTCTGAAGGGTGGCAATTTTTGTCCTAGTTTGATTTGACCTGCAACAATCAGAGTGAAGAATAAAGAACCTCCCAATAACATATAAATTCTGTGAGAAGAGTCAAATGTCGGAACCGCAAGTGTTACTCCCTTGGATGGTTGCCAATTCAAACCTAGAGGGGAATTTGTACACAAAAATTGTCCATGCCTGCAAACCTTGTCACTCTAGATTTGAAAGTAGCATTCACTTCACCAATTAATTAAGATGTTGCACTGCCGATCCCACTGAGTCGCATACTTGATTCACGCATTTCTAGATTCAAAGTCGAAACTAATCTAGAAGTAAGACAATTAATTTGATTGCCAGAGTCTAATATTCATCTACAATTATGATAAATTCCATCTTTACCTTTTATCAAAACCACGGCGGTAGCTAGGAGAACACAGATGACTTCGTTAACAGTGCGCTATGTAAAGAACTGTTCCCTTGTTAAGATTTGCCATTATGTACATCACCTACGCTATCTGAGACATTACGATGAAGCAGTTCATGATGAGGTTTGTTGCATAATGTTACATGCCGCTTTTTAAAACATATTAGGCATTTAGCCAATTCTGTTAACCTCCTGATAGCGCCGCAAGGGTGTTAATTCTATAAATTTTGCGCATGCCTTTAACCCATGTACGCTAGCACAAATGTAACACGACTTGCCAATTTTGCTGCTAGCTACAGCTAAGTTCGCTTTCTTTAATACGCTAAGACCGTTGGGTCGAGAACCTAACTGTAAATGTATGAAACCAACGGGTCCTCTTGGTGTACTTCCCTCTGGCTCCTTTAATTTCGGAAGATTCGGCTGCCAAGACACCTGTATGCTGTTTAATAAATCATTCTTGAATGATGACTTAGACTGTTGACTATTTAAGAATTTATTTCGCAATAAAGCTCTTCGATCGCTTGGCGACTGTCTTATTCACTTGTATCATCACTCTCATGTTCTATTTTGGCTCGGATCACACAAAACTGGCTATAATTTGCTTCAATTAGGCTTAACTTTGCTTCTCACTTTGCAGGTGTCATTGAATTTGTTTCGTGATATAATTGTTGTTGCGCGAAAAGCAATTCACTAAACTGGCCCGCGCCGTAAAACTTTCATTTTCTTTACTCTTTTTTGAAGCCATTGTGCCAACATCAAATTAGCACGCAAATTTAACAATTATTTTCCCCATCCTTTGATTCTACCACAATGTATAATTATGTAACTAAATGTTAGTTCAAAATTCTCATAATAATTTTAATCCCCTTTGCTGCTGTACCCGAAGAGAGCAAAATTATTTTCAGTATACGTAGATAACCGCTACTTTTAACGCAGAGATAAGAACGTCGAATCACGCAATTGTTCGAAGATCTTGCTGCAGTTAAAGATAAACGTGCACGCAAAAGGAATTCAAAACCAATGTCAATTTAAACTCAGTCAGACCACACAAAATTGTGATCCTATAATTTGGGCACGTATGCAAGTAAGGGAGAGTCCCTCGCATTTATCCACCAAGCTACCCTCGCACTCATACTCCACCAACGACATGAACGAAGTGAGCAACTTGCGGAGCGGCCCTCGTTTCAAGTAAACATCTCATATGTCGTTATGCAGTGATCGGCCCCTTATACCGTATTTGCTGAATAAGCAGCAGCAACTTTGTAGGTGGAGCGAAAGGCCAGTACTTTTCCACTGACCGTTCTTAGGTTTAGCTTTAGGATCTTAGTTTGTAAGAATTCAGTTTTTTGTCTCAAGCAGCCTAGACTGCAAATATATTTGCTCCGGCCAAAGCCGTTAGATAATTGACTTATTGTTCAATATTGCTGAGCCATAAGGCCAGTAGTAAAGAGGAATAGTTTTTCCTCCAACATAATCAGCATAACCATCGCACATGACTAGAGGATCTTTTAACGAGAACGAAGCACCTTTACTCCTGCCAAGGACAATATTTCATTACTGGCGCCCAACGGGTAATACTATAAGAATTCAGACGACCAAAAAAGTTATTTTTCAAGTTATTGACTTTAAGAAAGACAAAACCAATATTAAGTAAAAAAATTTATTTAGCAAAACAAAATCAAAATAAAATGAAAATAAAATTTATTTTTGGAACTCGTTACATACATTTGCACTTTGCACAAATACAATATACCCCTTTTACCCATTTTCAATGGGTTCAGGGCATAAAAACAAGGATTACCCAACATAAATCAGACTTTAAATTAAGACATCAAAATAATATGCAGAAAACAGCACTAATGAGCCATTGCATGAGAAGCAACCACACGCCAAATTTTGATGCAACAACAATCTTACAACAAGAACAGCACTACAACAAACGACACACATTAGAAATGCTACACATAATTAATACACCAACGAACAAACGACTAAACTACAAGACGGACACCGAAAATTGCGCTCACTTGTACAGACACCTATTGAACAGCCAAACAGACTCAGTTTAACTCTCTACGTCATAAAGCGCAGACGTGTAAAATAATGTATGTTAAATATGTCAATTTATTGTTTAATTTAATATATTTTAATGTTAATTGTTGTTTATACCTTGTGTTAGTGCCCTGAAGACGGTTTGCGCAACCGAAATATATTGGAAGCAAAAATCAATAAAATTGTTTTCATTGTTTTATTAAATCAAACCCGGACCTCGAGCCAGCCAACTAAACAATTATAAAATGGAAAGGTCGCCAAAACCATAATTGAAAATGTATTTAGTAAAACAAAATCAAAATAAAATAAAAAAAAAAATATTACTATACGTTAAGTGCTTCGTGTCATTAGGGGTTTTGAAATATTTGTGCTCTAAATAGTAAAATCATTTTCGTGGGAATTTTAATTTGTTCTGATCGCTGTGCGCAAGCAGCATAATACACGATACAAGTGTTCGAATTTGTGTCCATGAGTTGGGCATATAGAGAAATAAAATAGCAAATTGGCAGAGACGTTAGTGATGGTAGTTTTCAAATAGTCTTTCGCCCACGTCCCCAAAATAATACAGAAATGGATACGGAACAGTTACAGTCCTTATTCAATAATCAATCAATGCAGCACTCATTGAACAAGAACCTCGTTTAAAAGAACAATTCACACAAGAATTAAATTCAGGGAAAAATCAAGTGAGTGCGCTGAAAGAAACTGCCCCACAAGTCGAAGCTTATAAAAATGTGACAATCGACCCAAACATTAATTGCGAGGTGAGATTAGGTATAGTAAAGTCAGTGCCAAGTTTTGGGGGTGTGCGAAGTTAATACGTGACATGGAGGCAAGCTGCCTTAGATGCGTATGAAAATTTGAGACGTTACGATGATAGCGAAAAGCACTACGAAGCTATAGCTATCATGCGAAATAAAGTGTGTGGGATCGTTAGAGCAATTCCTACTTCGCACAGCACTGTGCTACATATCGACGAAATAATTGACAGGCTTGACTGCATGTTCGTTGCCTCCTATGCTAAAACTATCGAAGATGGAGCATAATTCGGAAAGAGCAACAAGCTAGTAAACCGCCTACAAGGTAGGCAAGGAAAGTGAAATGAAAGAAATCCGCATTATATAGGAAAACAAAGCCAGGGTAAGCCGCAACAAGGCGAGCAAAGCCCCAAGAGTAACGAAAGCGTTTGTCCGAGAATAGCATCGAAAGGAGCATGCTTGTTGCCTCCTATGCTAAAACTATCGAAGATGGAGCATAATTCGGAAAAAGCAATAAGCTAATAAACCGCCTGCAAGGTAGGCAATTAAAGGGAAGTGTAAGAAATCCACATTATATAGGAAAACAAAGCAAAGGCGACCAAAGCCCCAAGAGTAACGAAAAAGAGACCAAGCTAAACCAGGTTTATCCCATGGAAGTGGACCCTTCGGTATCGAACTTTAGGCAACCAACTAACTGGGGTACGCCCAAAAAGCGTCATATTTTGGCGATGCCCAAAAAAGCCAGAATAGGTCAGAATGTATATCTCAGCAAAGCGCAGATTCTGATGAACAGTATGCAAATGCAGCCACTGCTGCAGTCACGGAACTCGACAACGATTCTGATGCAACTGATGGCAACGACATGTGCCATTTCTTAGGGTACGCTCCCAACTCCCGTTCATCGAACTGTTCAATGAAAATCTTTGGACAAACTGCCCCTTTTTTCATTTAAGACACCCTCAATACCTTTGATGCCATCATAGGCTTCGATCTGCTAACGCAGGCAGGTGCTACATTGAACATGGAAAATTATATCTTACGGCAATAAGTCCGAACCATTAAAATACCATTCATGCGACAACTAAACTTCACACGTGTCAATGACATACCTGCCCCAGAGAAAATTAGGGATGACTTGCGGCGAATGCTAAAGAAAAGAAGCCAATGGCAATAAAAATAAACGACAGGTCAACGACTTCAGGAAGCTAAATGAGCGTACTGTTGCCGATCGTTACCCGAAGCCAAGTGTCCCAATGATTCCAGTGAATCTGGGTAATGTATAATTTTTCACAACTCTTGATCTAAAATCCGAATATCATCAGATGTACCTCGCAGAAAAAGATCGAGAAGACTTCCTTCTCAGTAAATGAAGGGAAATACGAGTTCTGCCAATTGCCTTTTGGCTTGAACAATGCTGGAAGCATTTATTCGTTTATGTTGACGACGTTATAATTTTTTCCGCAAATCAACAAGACCATGTCTAAAGAAAAAACAAAATTGTTTAAAGACAGCGTCGAATACTTAGGTTCCTCGTAGCCAGAGGCCTCGCAAAAGTGACCCTGAAAAAGTCAAAGCGATACAATAATATGCCGAAACGATAAATTTGTATGCGCTTTGTTCGTTCTTATGCCTAGCTACTACAGAGCGTTTGTAAAAGACTTCGCATCTATAGCAAGGCCTCTGAAAAATATGCTACAGGGAGAAAATAGCTTTGCTAAGAAACATATGTCGTAAAAGATACCCATAGAATTTCATGTCACGCAACGCGACTCATTCGAACGTCTAAGAAATATTCTGGCAACTTAAGATGTTATGTTAATGTACCCGGATTTTAATAAACCCATTGGTGCTGTGCTGTCCCAAGAAGGGAAGCCGATTACAATGATGTCTCGCACATTAAAACAGTGTGAGACCCATTACGCAACCAATGAAAGGGAACTCTTAGCTATTGTTTGGGCTCTTGGTAAACTGCAGAATTATCTGTATGGTACTAGAGAGCTCCACATTTTCACAGATAACCAACCTCAATACCTTTGATTCCATCATAGGCTATAAGTCCGAACCATTAAAATACCATTCATGCTACAACTTAAACTTCACACGTGTCGATGGCATACCTGGCCCAGACAACGTTAGGGATGACTTCCTGAAACCGCTGCAAGGATTTTAATTCTTTAAATTTTGGGCATGCCTTTAACCCTGCAGTCCCATTCGCTTTCCCACTTATCGAGTGTCTCATCATCAAGTTGGCTTCAAATCAAAAAAAATAGTGCGTCGAAAATATCTTGTTTACCGCCGAGATACTTAAGGGCCGCTTACCTCATACTTGACTCGTTACAGATTAAACAGCTCATTTATGTGAGACTGAACAATAATGTCCTTGTTTTTATAACGGTCTTGCGGTAACCGTAGGGACCGATGGTAGCTACCCGATAATTTCAAATAGTCAATGGTTTGTCAATGTATTATCTTCGACAAGTCGTCAAGCTCAGCATCCGACCATCCGACATCCGACATCTATGAGCATAGTAAATGTATTGAACCAATCGGTGTACTTCCCTGAGAGCTCAGCATCTTTACCTTCAGAGGATTCGGCTGCCGAGACACCTTTGTGCTGTTGAATATATGAATACTACTAACAGGCTTTTATGGCTCAAGCTGCTTAGTATTTAAGCATTTATTGTCACTGTCATATTCACTTGTATCATTAGATTAATGTTTTAACCTTCCCACACTGCAGGGGTCATTAAGGCATGGTGCGTCGGAATATAATTTTGTTGTGCGTAAAGGAATTCACTAAACTGGCCCGTGACGACATTTTGTTTACTCTTTTTTGGAGCCATTGTGCCAACAACTAATTAGCACGGAAATTAAATAATTATTTTCCTAATGCTTTGATTCTACCACAATGTATAATTTTGTAACTAAATGTTAGTTCAAAATTCATAAATAATGCGGCTTGCCCCAATTGGCTTCCGTAATCAATGATCTTACGTTCTCTTGCCTTCCAAAGAGGCAACTCACATATAATTTGAATTCCCTTTGCTGCTGTACCTTAAGAAATATTGCTAAGCGTTCGTAAAGAACGGCTACTTTTAAGGCACAGCTAAGAGCGTCGAATCACGCAATTCTTTAAAGATCTCGCTGCAGATAAAGTGAAAGTGCACGCAAAAGGATGTCAAAGCCAATGTCATGTCAGTCAGGTTGCTGCTATGTCGCGATGTATGTAGGTTGGCGTGTGTGCACACAAAATTGATTTGGGCACGTATGCATATAATACAACTGTTTCTCTCAATATGTTACTGTACATTTGTATGGATATGTCAAATTTGTACAAACCTCTTAACTGATTAAGCTAATCTACCAATCTTTGGACACTTCGGTAATTCATAATACTTATATTCGCACAAATCAAGTTGAACTTAACATGCAAGAGATATTAAATGCTCCAAGGCAGTCTGAATCACAATACAAGGATGCCGCCGCAGTCACTGGCAATATCGATAGTTATTGAATTCAATTAACATAGCATCATTGCTAAATAGTATATATTAACTTGTGGCGCGAACAATTACAATTGTTTAGCTTATGTTAACAACGATCCCATCCATCCTCCCTAGATCTCTATGGTTCAGCTAACAAAACGACTCTTGTTACAGCTATTTAGCATGTTAATTATTACAATCCTTTTTAAGCTATTCATCTCGGTTTGGCCCGTGATAGTGTCCAGTGCCAGTTTTGCTGTGGATCAATCGGCGGCTTTGGAAAGCGGATGTTGGAAAGCAGACTCATCGTACAGGGCCGTCGGGAGACAATTCTCGCGGCCTTGTACTACGAAGGTGAGGGAGAATCCAGTTGAATCGGTCACGCTCGCGTTTACGGCTAGCGCTATTTCCGGTAACATTTCGTCATAAGAACTTTGATGCTCTTTTATAAACTGGATGAACATCGTCTTGACCGTCCAGTTTGTCAACTCGGTTGGGTAGTATCCCTAGTAAGAGGCCTACGAAGTCGGCGCCATCCTGGCCCAAGGTTCCGTCACCAGCATCTGCCCGGTCGGTTTCTTTCGATGACTGCCGGCACCACAATTTCCACGGGACGTAGTCCTCGTCGTCGGCTCTGTGTCCTAGGTGGCGATAGAGTTGTCCGTTATTGACCGCATAGTCCGGATACTTCTCTGGCTCCTTGATCACTTTTTCCATCATGCATGCGGTCCATCCGCAGGGGGATTACTCTTCCACGGCCTGACCGCATACAGAAAATGGATGCCTGGATAGCGCATCTGCTACCGAGCAATCCTTTTAGACGGACTCTCTATTGAGAGTCAGCCATTTCAGCGGCATGTGGTCGGTGATGACTTTAAGCCAGTATCCCTCCAAGTAGCACCTTAACCGGCGAATTCACCATACTATGGCCGCATAGTTAATCTCTGCCTTCAAGAGCTTCCTACTGGCATACGCAATTCTTCGTTCTTCTTTGTCGATGGTCATGACTATGCCACGATGCCAGGCCGTAGCTCCTTGCAGTCTTCGCAGGATCTGTGCAAAGTATAATAGTTCCATCTGAAGGAACGGTTCTCCTAGTTCAGCCTGAGGTTAGCGTCTCTCAAGGCCCTCTGGAAAGTAGCACGCAGGCCCGAAAGACATCACTTTCCACTGATATAGGCCTCGACCTGGGACCGTAAATTGTGTATACTGCTTACCACCAAATCTTTCGATATATTGCGCGCTTGTTCAAGTATTTGGTTCATCCTGGGTGCGGTGTAAGCATCTTGGACCGAACACGCGTTGAGCTGCCTGTAATCAATGCGCATTCGCCATTCCCCCGTCTTCTGCTTCATAAGCACGATCATAAGCTGTTGCTCGTTGTATGGCTCCCGTCCGGAGCAGTTCCTCCACTTGTCTCGTCGATGACTAGTTGCATTACGGGGTTTGTGGGGTAGTACCTCTGCTTTATGCGCTCGTTTTCCTTTATCACGATCCGATGGCTGGCTGTCTGGCCAGAAAGGGCACGCTGATCGTGCGACAATCTTGGCTGACCTTTGCCTGCACCGTTAGTGCCATATCCTTGTCCGCACTTCACTGATTTCCCTTTTCCTTGCCACTTTAGCCGCGCAGACTTATCGGGATCGGGTCAAGCCGGTGTCAACCGTCGCTGCATACTCGCCCTCGCCGGTCCTTATCGTTGCGACGATACGAACCCCTTCGACTCGCAATGTGTTTATTGGTTCCGGTCCTCGTTGGTGTTGTCGCCCACTCCGATCTGCTAACGCAGGCAGGTGCTACATTGAACATGGAAAATTATATCTTACGGCAATAAGTCCGAACCATTAAAATACCATTCATGCGACAACTAAACTTCACACGTGTCGATGACATACCTGTCCCAGAGAAAATTAGGGATGACTTGCGGCGAATGCTAAAGAAAAGACGCCAATGGCAATAAAAATAATCGACAGGTCAACGACTTCAGGAAGCTAAATGAGCGTACTGTTGCCGATCGTTACCCGAAGCCAAGTGTCCCAATGATTCCAGTGAATCTGGGTAATGTATAATTTTTCACAACTCTTGATCTAAAATCCGAATATCATCAGATGTACCTCGCAGAAAAAGATAGAGAAGACTTCCTTCTCAGTAAATGAAGGGAAATACGAGTTCTGCCAATTGCCTTTTGGCTTGAACAATGCTGGAAGCATTTATTCGTTTATGTTGACGACGTTATAATTTTTTTCGCAAATCAACAAGACCATGTCTAAAGAAAAAACAAAATTGTTTAAAGACAGCGTCGAATACTTAGGTTCATCGTAGCCAGAGGCCTCGCAAAAGTGACCCTGAAAAAGTCAAAGCGATACAATAATATGCCGAAACGATAAATTTGTATGCGCTTTGTTCGTTCTTATGCCTAGCTACTACAGAGCGTTTGTAAAAGACTTCGCATCTATAGCAAGGCCTCTGAAAAATATGCTACAGGGAGAAAATAGCTTTGCTAAGAAACATATGTCGTAAAAGATACCCATAGAATTTCATGTCACGCAACGCGACTCATTCGAACGTCTAAGAAATATTCTGGCAACTTAAGATGTTATGTTAATGTACCCGGATTTTAATAAACCCATTGGTGCTGTGCTGTCCCAAGAAGGGAAGCCGATTACAATGATGTCTCGCACATTAAAACAGTGTGAGACCCATTACGCAACCAATGAAAGGGAACTCTTAGCTATTGTTTGGGCTCTTGGTAAACTGCAGAATTATCTGTATGGTACTAGAGAGCTCCACATTTTCACAGATAACCAACCTCAATACCTTTGATTCCATCATAGGCTATAAGTCCGAACCATTAAAATACCATTCATGCTACAACTTAAACTTCACACGTGTCGATGGCATACCTGGCCCAGACAACGTTAGGGATGACTTCCTGAAACCGCTGCAAGGATTTTAATTCTTTAAATTTTGGGCATGCCTTTAACCCTGCAGTCCCATTCGCTTTCCCACTTATCGAGTGTCTCATCATCAAGTTTGCTTCAAATCAAATAAACTAGTGCGTCGAAAATATCTTGTTCAACGCCGAGATACTTAAGGGCCGCTTACCTCAAGTTTATTCTGCCGAGTCTACATACTTGACTCGTTACAGATTAAACAGCTCATTTATGTGAGACTGAACAATAATGTCCTTGTTTTTATAACGGTCTTGCGGTAACCGTAGGGACCGATGGTAGCTACCCGATAATTTCAAATAGTCAATGGTTCCTAAAGAAACGACACCTAAAGCGGATCGCAAATGTATTATCTTCGACAAGTCGTCAAGCTCAGCATCCGACCATCCGACATCCGACATCTATGAGCATAGTAAATGTATTGAACCAATCGGTGTACTTCCCTGAGAGCTCAGGCACCTTTACCTTCAGAGGATTCGGCTGCCGAGACACCTTTGTGCTGTTGAATATATCAATACTACTAACAGGCTTTTATGTCTCAGGCTGCTTAGTATTTAAGCATTTAAGCACTTGTATCATTAGATTAATGTTTTAACCTTCCCACACTGCAGGGGTCATTAAGGCATGGTGTGTCGGAATATAATTTTGTTGTGCGTAAAGGAATTCACTAAACTGGCCCGTGACGACATTTTGTTTAGTCTTTTTTGGAGCCATTGTGCCAACAACTAATTAGCACGGAAATTAAATAATTATTTTCCTAATGCTTTGATTCTACCACAATGTATAATTTTGTAACTAAATGTTAGTTCAAAATTCATAAATAATGCGGCTTGCCCCAATTGGCTTCCGTAATCAATGATCTTACGTTCTCTTGCCCTCCAAAGAGGCAACTCACATATAATTTGAATTCCCTTTGCTGCTGTACCTTAAGAAATATTGCTAAGCGTTCGTAAAGAACAGCTACTTTTAAGCCACAGCTAAGAGCGTCCAATCACGCAATTCTTTAAAGATCTCGCTGCAGATAAAGTGAAAGTGCACGCAAAAGGATGTCAAAGCCAATGTCATTTCAGTCAGGTTGCTGCTATGTCGCGATGTATGTAGGTTGGCGTGTGAGCACACAAAATTGATTTGGGCACGTATGCATATAATACAACTGTTTCTCTCAATATGTTAGTGTACATTTGTATAGATATGACAAATTTGTACAAACTCTTAGCTGATTAAGCTAATCTACCAATCTTTGGACACTTCGGTAATTCATAATACTTATATTCGCACAAATCAAGTTGAACTTAACATGCAAGAGATATTAAATGCTCCAAGGCAGTCTGACTCACAATACAAGGATGCCGCCGCAGTCACTGGCAATATCGATAGTTATTGAATTCAATTGACATAGCATCATTACTTAATAGTATATATTAACTTGTGGCGCGAACAATTACAATTGTTTAGCTTATGTTAACAACGATCCCATCCATCCTCCCTAGATCTCTATGGTTCAGCTTACAAAACGACTCTTGTTACAGCTAGTTAGCATGTTAATTATTACAATCCTTTTTAAGCTATTCATCTCGGTTTGGCCCGTGATAGTGTCCAGTGCCAGGTTTGCTGTGGATCAATCGGCGGCTTTGGAAAGCGGATGTTGGAAAGCAGACTCATCGTACAGGGCCGTCGGGAGACAATTCTCGCGGCCTTGTACTAGGAAGGTGAGGGAGAATCCGGTTGAATCGGTCACGCTCGCGTTTACGGCTAGCGCTATTTCCGGTAATATTTCGTCATAAGAACTTTGATGCTCTTTTATAAACTGGATGAACATCGTCTTGACCGTCCAGTTTGTCAACTCGGTTGGGTAGTATCCCTAGTAAGAGGCCTACGAAGTCGGCGCCATCCTGGCCCAAGGTTCCGTCACCAGCATCTGCCCGGTCGGTTTCTTTCGATGACTGCCGGCACCACAATTTCCACGGGACGTAGTCCTCGTCGTCGGCTCTGTGTCCTAGGTGGCGATAGAGTTGTCCGTTATTGACCGCATAGTCCGGATACTTCTCTGGCTCCTTGATCACTTTTTCCATCATGCATGCGGTCCATCCGCAGGGGGATTACTCTTCCACGGCCTAACCGCATACCGATAATGGATGCCTGGATAGCGCATCTGCTACCGAGCAATCCTATTAGACGGACTCTCTATTGAGAGTCAGCCATTTCAGCGGCATGTGGTCGGTGATGACTTTAAGCCAGTATCCCTCCAAGTAGCACCTTAACCGGCGAATTCACCATACTATGGCCGCATAGTTAATCTCTGCCTTCAAGAGCTTCCTACTGGCATACGCAATTCTTCGTTCTTCTTTGTCGATGGTCATGACTATGCCACGATGCCAGGCCGTAGTTCCTTGCAGTCTTCGCAGGATCCGTGCAAAGTATAATAGTTCCATCTGAAGGAACGGTTCTCCTAGTTCAGCCTGAGATTAGCGTCTCTCAAGGCCCTCTGGAAAGTAGCACGCAGGCCCGAAAGACATCACTTTCCACTGATATAGGCCTCGACCTGGGACCGTAAATTGTGTATACTGCTTACCACCCACGGCTATAGCTCCATGGGTGTTTGTCAGTATCTTTGTTTTAAATCTTTCGATATATTGCGCGCTTGTTCAAGTATTTGGTTCATCCTGGGTGCGGTGTAAGCATCTTGGACCGAACACGCGATGAGCTGCCTGTAATCAATGCGCATTCGCCATTCCCCCGTCGTCTGCTTCATAAGCTGTTGCTCGTTGTATGGCTCCCGTCCGGAGCAGTTCCTCCACTTGTCTCGTCGATGACTAGTTGCATTACGGGGTTTGTGGGGTAGTACCTCTGCTTTATGCGCTCGTTTTCACGAACCGATGGCTGGCTGTCTGGCCAGAAAGATGGCCAAGATGGTCGCTGCATACTCGCCTTCGCCGTTCGCCTACAATATTCTTTGCTGCTCACCCCTCTAGCGTTGCGTTGCTCTCAGAAATTGACCTCGGGATTGGTATATTCATTTATAATGTAACCCTCTTGCACTCATCGGTTGCATATCCGACGGCGCCTGACCGTTGTCCCCGATTTTGGACCGATCATCCTGTTGGCGGCTTCTCCTCATTGCATCGGCAACGACCCGGGAATCGTAGTTACGACGATGACGCCTGTCCAACGCCTAGATACTTGCCATACTACACTTTTCGTTAAATTCTTTCTACTTTCTTTCCATTTTTTGTTTTCATATATATATTATTTTATATTTATTTAATGAAATTAATAATCTTTATTAATTATAGTTCGATCTATTTAATACTTGTTTTATATAATATTAATTAAATATTATTTGTTTTTTATTTCCAGTATCTGACATAGTTCATTTTTTAGTTTTTATACCCTTGCAGAGGGTATTATATGTTTGTCTCGCAATGTGTAACGCATAGAAGGAGACATCTCCTACCCCATAAAGTAAATATTTTCTTGATCAGTATCAACAGCCGAGTCGATATCGTTGTGATATAGCTGATATAGCAGCTATAGGAACGATCAGTCGTATGGAAAACTTTTTTGTTTATAAAGATATCTTGACCAAACTCGTCGTTTATTAGTTTTACTATGCTCGTATATATCCTATGAGCATCGGACCACTATAGCATATAGCTTTAATAGGAACGATTGGTCTAAAATGTAGTTGCATGAACAACTTTTTGTTTTTCAAGCTATCTTAACCATACCAGGCATTAAGTATGAAATATAATGAAAAGGTTGGGTCTGCAATGGTATTAAATCTTCGGCGTAGCGAAGATAACCCTTCTTTCTCGTTTTTTTTATCGTGAACATTCCACCGAAAACGAAAAAAAAACAAGTAAGAGGTTCTAGTCGGGAGCTCCCGACTAGGGGATACCCTGAACCCTCATATTCCAACACCAAATGCAGCTCGCGCTTATAGATAGAGAGTAGCAGGGAGGTGGCGATAGGTATAAAATGAAAGATACTTGATATATATATATACTTTTCTAGAAGCTACATGTCAAGTTTGGTAACTCTAGCTCTTATTATTTACCAAAATTGCTTAAAAAACGGTATTTCGATATACATTTTAATCGATTACTTAGAAACGGGGAAAGTTATCGTTTAGCGGAAACAAACTCGATCTGCGCGGGCACTAGGAGGATCTACAACTAAAATTTCAGTCTCTTACTCTTATAGGTTCTGAGATCCTTGCGTTCATACATACGGACGGACGGACGGACGGACAGACGGACGGACATGGCTAGATCGACTCGGCTATTGATGCTGATCAAGAATATATATACTTTATGGGGTCGGAGATGCTTCCCTCTGCCTGTTACATACATTTGCACTTTGCACAAATACAATATACCCTTTTTACCCATTATCAATGGGTTCAGGGTATAAAAGTTAATAGTTAAACAAGTAAGAGGTTCTAGTTGGGAGCTCCCAACTAGGGGATACTCTGAACCCTCTTCTTCCAACACCAAATGAAAATATATATACTATTCTAGAAGTTACATGTCAAGTTTGGTGATTCTAGCTCTTATTATTTACCTCTAGTCTCTAGCTCTTATAGGTTCTGAGATCCTTGCGTTCATACATATGGACGGACGGACGGACAGACGGACATGGTTCCTTCTGCCTGTTACATACATTTGCATTATGCACAAATACAATATACCCTTTTTACCCATTTTTAATGGGTTCAGAGTATAAAAAAATAGGCATCTTACGATTTTGTATATTATTTTATTATTTATACACACTATTAATGTTTCCATTTAACTAATTGGTGCGTTTTGTTTGTCACCGAAAAAAATTGACGCAGCGTACTAGTCCTGCCTTCCTCTCTTTGCGCTGTGCTGTCCTTGCATTCCATTGTGCATTGTTAACTGTATTTGTGTACTTCTTGCTTTTTCGTAAACAAAAACTTTCACGTTGCTTTACGCCTTAAATGTTTGGTTTTTACACCCCACAATTCTCACTTCGTTTAATTGGTATGTTCGATGTCCTCTTGTTTTAGACAAGCACAAAGAAAAATATAGCCACAATTGGAACGCCGTTAAATTATTTATTATAATTATTATAAAGTCTATGGTCATTATGTTTCCACCAGTCTCTAGCTCTTATAGGTTCTGAGATCCTTGCGTTCATACATACGGACGGACGGACGGACGGACGTACGGACTGACAGACGGACGGACGGACGGACGGACAGACAGACGGACATGGCTAGATCGACTCGGCTATTGATGCTGATCAAGAATATATATACTTTATGGGGTCGGAGATGCTTCCTTCTGCCTGTTACATACATTTGCATATTGCACAAAAACATAATACCCCTTTTACCCATTTTTAATGGGTTCAGGGTATAAAAAAGACGACATATCGGAACAGAAAAGCCTACAGAACCTAACAAAATATACAAATCCCTAATATATGTTCCACGACTATCAGAACGCTTCACGAGCTCGGATTGCAACAACAACCAAGAAATAAAAGTAGCACACAAACCTACTAACACGTTACAAAAATTCTTTAATAAGATTAAAGCAAAAATTCCTATGGCCGACAAAAGTAATGTAATTTACAAAATACAATGTGCTGGGGAAAATAACAACAAATGCAATAGTGTGTACATAGGCACAACAAAATCAAAACTAAAAACAAGGATTACCGAACATAAATCAGTCTTTAAATTAAGACATCAAAATAATATGCAGAAAACAGCACGCCAAATTTTGATGCAACAACAATCTTACAACAAGAACAACACTACAACAAAGGACATACATTAGAAATGCTACACATAATTAATACACCAACGAACAAACGACTAAACTACAAGACGGACACCGAAAATTGCGCTCACTTGTACAGACACCTATTGAACAGCCAAACAGACTCAGTTTAACTCTCTACGTCATAAAGCGCAGACGTGTAAAATAATGTATATTAAATATGTCAATTTATTGTTTAATTTAATATATTTTAATGTTAATTGTTGTTTGTACCTTGTGTTAGTGCCCTGAAGACGGTTTGCCGATGCGCAACCGAAATATATTTGAAGCAAAAATCAATAAAATTGTTTTCATTGTTTTATTAAATCAAACCCGGACCTCGAGCCAGCCAACTAAACAATTATAAAATGGAAAGTCGCCAAAACCATCATTGAAAATGTATTTAGTAAAACAAAATCAAAATAAAATAAAAAAAAAAATTATTTTTGGAACTCGTAAAATTACTCTACGTTAAGTTCTTCGTGTCATTCGGGGTTCTGAAATATTTGTGCTCTAAATAGTAAAATCAGTTTCGCTGTGCGAGAGCAGCATAATACAAGATACTGCTCGAATTTGTGTCCATAAGTTGGGCATATAGAGAAATAAAACAGCAAATTGACAGTGACGTTAGTGACGGTAGTTTTCGAATAGTCTTTCGCCCTCGTCCCCAAAATAATACAGAAATGGATACGGAACAGTTACAGTCCTTATTCAATAATCAATCAATGCAGCACTCATTGAACAAGAACGTCGTTTAAAAGAACAATTTACACAAGAATTAAATTCAGGGAAAAATCAAGTGAGTGTGCTGAAAGAGACTGCCCCACAAGTCGAAGCTTATAAAAATGTGACAATCGACCCAAACATTAATTGCGAGGTGAGATTAGGTATAGTAAAGTCAGTGCCAAGTTTTGAGGGTGTGCAAAGTTAATACGTGACATGGAGGCAAGCTGCCTTAGATGCGTATGAAAATTTGAGACGCTACGATGGTAGCGAAAAGCACTACGAAGCTATAGCTATCTTGCGAAATAAAGTGTGTGGGATCGCTAGAGCAATTCCTACTTCGCACAACACTGTGCTACATATCGACGAATAATATGCGGACAAAACGTCCCTACGTGCACTCAGACAACAACTAGAAATGGTTAGAAAGGGTGATTTAAGCCTAATAGAATATTACGATGAGGTTGAGAAGAAATCCACTCTTGTCACCAATAAAGTCGTAATGTCACATGATGAGCAAACCGCCACCATTTTAAGCTATAACGTCAGAGATGACGCATTACACGCATTCATGTCGGGTCTTAAGAGATCCTTGAAAGCGTTTGGCAAGGAAAGGGAAATGAAAGAAATCCGCATTATATAGGAAAACAAAGCCAGGGTAAGCCGCAACAAGGCGAGCAAAGCCCCAAGAGTAACGAAAGCGTTTGTCCGAGAATAGCATCGAAAGGAGCATGCTTGTTGCCTCCTATGCTAAAACTATCGAAGATGGAGCATAATTCGAAAAAAAGCAATAAGCTAATAAACCGCCTCCCAGGTAGGCAATTAAAGGGAAATGTAAGAAACGCGCATTATATAGGAAAACAAAGCAAAGGCGAGCAAAGCCCCAAGAGTAACGAAAAAGAGACCAAGCTAAACCAGGTTCATCCCATGGAAGTGGACCCTTCTGTATCGAACTTTAGGCAACCAACTAACTGGGGAAACGCCCAGAAAGCGTCATATTTTGACGATGCCCAAAAAAGACAGAATAGGTCAGAATGTATATCTGGACAAAGGCGCCAGCGAGTCCATAATGTGACTCAGCAAAGCGCAGATTCTGATGAACAGTATGCAAATGCAGCCACTGCTGCAGTCATAGAACTCGACAACGATTCTGATGCAGCTGATGGCAACGACATGTGCCATTTCTTAGGGTACGCTCCCAACTCCCGTTCATCGAATGACAGTTGGCTGGTACAAAATTTAAAATTCTCATTGACACTGGTGCGGCGAAAAATTACGCAAGACCCGTAAAGGAGTAACAAAACGTAATTCCAGTTGGCACCCCAATCGCTGTAAACTCCATACATTGATCCAGAGAAATAAAAAATAAATGTTCAATGAAAATCTTTGGACAAACTGCCCCTTTTTTCATTTAAGACACCCTCAATACCTTTGATGCCATCATAGGCTTCGATCTGCTAACGCAGGCAGGTGCTACATTGAGCATGGAAAATTATATCCTACGGCAATAAGTCCGAACCATTAAAATACCATTCATGCGACAACTAAACTTCACACGTGTCAATGACATACCTGTCCCAGAGAAAATTAGGGATGACTTGCGGCGAATGCTAAAGAAAAGACGCCAATGGCAATAAAAATAAACGACAGGTCATCGACTTCAGGAATCTAAATGAGCGTACTGTTGCCGATCGTTACCCGAAGCCAAGTGTCCCAATGATTCCAGCGAATCTGGGTAATGTATAATTTTTCACAACTCTTGATCTAAAATCCGAATATCATCAGATGTACCTCGCAGAAAAAGATCGAGAGAAGACTTCCTTCTCAGTAAATTAAGGGAACTACGAGTTCTGCCAATTGCCTTTTGGCTTGAACAATGTTGGAAGCATTTATTCGTTTATGTTGACGACGTTATAATTTTTTCAGCAAATCAAACATGTCAAGCAAAAATAGACTATGCACAAGGAACCTTAGGAGAATTTAACTTTTGTTTTAGATATAATGACGAAGAGGTCGAAGAGGACATGACCGCACAAGAGTGCCTTGATCCACCCTCAACAGAGGATAGACCATTTAACTTCGCCATTAATAACGAATTAACAGAAAATAATGAGTATAGGCTAGAGCACCTAAACTCAGAAGAGAAGGAAAAAATTAAAAATGTTTTACATGAATTTCGTGATATCCAGTACCATGAAGGTGATAATTTGACTTTCACTAGTACAATTAAACACAAAATTCTAACAAAGCATGAGGACCCAATTTACAAGCGTCCATATAAATATCCTCAAATATACGATGAGGAAGTAAATAAACAAATAAGCGATATGATAAAACAAAATATCATACGTAAATCCAAATCCCCTTACTGCTCACCAGTAATAATCTTTCCAAAGAAAAACGATGCATCTGGAAAGCAAAAGTTCCGGTTAGTCATAGATTACCGCAAACTCAATGAACTATCTATTAATGATAAATACCCTATCCCGATAATGGATAAAGTATTAGACAAACTTGGAAAATGTCAATATTTTACAACCATTGATCTAGCCAAAGGCTTCCACCAAATTCAAATGGATCCTGGTTCAATACCCAAGACCGCATTTTCGACTAAACATGGCCATTACGAGTACACTCGCATGCCATTTGGTCTTAAGAATGCACCTGCATCGTTCCAACGTTGTATGAACAATCTCTTGTCTGGTCTACTTAGACGATATTATAATTTTTTCCACTTCATTGGAGGAACACATTTTGTCGCTACAAAAAGTATTTGAGAAGCTTAGAGAAGCTAACTTAAAACTACAGTTGGATAAATGCGAGTTCTTGAGAAAAGAAACTGAATGTCTCGGTCACATCATCACAACTGAGGGTATAAAACCAAATCCCAACAAAATACAAGCAATTGTAAAATTCCCAATTCCAAAAACCATAAAAGAAATTAAATCATTTCTAGGATTATGTGGTTTCTATAGGAAATTTATTCAAAATATCGCCAAACCACTCGTCTGGTTAAATAACTTGAAAAAACCTAACATGAAATTACAACGATGGAAAATCAAGTTAAATGAATTTGATTTCCAAACAAAGCCATTACGAGTACACTCGCATGCCATTTGGTCTTAAGAATTCACCTGCAACGTTCCAACGTTGTATGAACAATCTCTTAGAATATTTAATTTTTAAGGATTGTCTGGTCTACTTAGACGATATTATAATTTTTTCCACTTCATTGGAGGCACACATTTTGTCGCTACAAAAAGTATTTGAGAAACTTAGAGAAGCTAACTTAAAACTACAGTTGGATAAATGCGAGTTCTTGAGAAAAGAAACTGAATTTCTCGGTCACATCATCACAACTGAGGGTATTAAACCAAATCCCAACATAATACAAGCAATTGTCAAATTCCCAATTCCAAAAACCCCAAAAGAAATAAAATCATTTCTAGGATTATGTGGTTTCTATAAGAAATTTATACCAAATTTCGCCAATATAGTAAAACCAGAGAAATAAACGGCTTAAAAATAGCCAAACGCAGCAAAAGAGGTTTCATAAACATAGTAGGAACAGCATACAAATACTTATTTGGAACATTAGACCAAGAAGACAAAACAGAAATTGAACAAAAAATAAGCAGCTTAGCAGAGAACACCGTTCAGGTTAATGAATTATATCACATAATAGAAGTTATAAACAATCGAATAGAAATCATGAACGAACTAAATCAAGAGACAGAAAAAGGAAAGAAATTATATATGCTTATATTTAACTTATAAGCGATAGGAATGCAGCTCACAAGATTAGGTATTTTTAACCCGAAATTATTAAAACATGACTTTGTTGCATGTCAACTCTGAGAAATTGTTAAATGTAAAAACTTCTACTTGGTTTAAATCAGATACAAACGAAATACTGATAACATCCCATATTCCTCGAGAAATGATAAGAAATTTAAAATAATTCCATACCCAGATGAAAATAATAACATTTTGACAGAAATAGCTCATGAAAAATTGTTTACACAAGACAAAAAAGCTTATGGCAAAGAAACAAAAAAATTAATTAATAATGAATGTATGACAGGAATTTGAAACCAAATTACGTCAGAATGTAGTTATACTAAAACTTTTAAAAATTTTCAAATCAACTATGTAGAACCAAATATAATTTTAACTTGGAATTTACCAAAAACTATATAAACCACAATTGCATAAATAACGAAATATCAATTAAAGGAAACAATTTAATAAAAATCTTTAATTGTTCACTGCAAATTAATGAAATTTCAATTTCAAACAACATGTTAGATTACATTTAGATTACTCAAAACATTTATGTAAGCAATAATGTTATAAAATTAGAACCACTTTCGTTTGTACAAACGAAACAAATTATAATTGAACACACAAAATTTAATAATGTATTCCAGATAATTACAATAACCATATTTGTAATCATATTAATAAGTTTAACACTATATTTAACATATAAGTTTAAAAGCATACCTAAGAAATTAATAATAAAATATAAGAAACCAAAAGTAGAACAATCACATGAAATAGTAGAAGATACACCAATTAAAAAAGAAGAAAATGTTACACTATACCCAAACTTAAACACCTGAGGACAGGCACTTTTCTAATGGTTGGGGGAGTGACATATCCATAGTCGCACCCATCCTTTAACGTAACTTAGCAGAAGCATACGTATAAGTATTAGTATAAACATGTCTAATATTGTAAACAAAAAGCCTGGTGATAACATCGACATTGGTCAAGATCAAACTGTTCCCTTTGGTAGACAAAAACAATTCACCCTAAATATCACGCCACTATCAATGTTCCCATCAGAGTACTATCCCACGCATAATTGCTGACGCAGCTCAAACTTCACTCAATTTTGACTCAAGCTCTCTCAAAGCGAAGTTTGCTAAGCGACCGTAACAGATAGATAAGTTAGTTCATATTCGGGAGGCAAATCTGAATGTACTCGTTATAAGTAGTAGCCGATAGTGAAAATAAAGAATTGACATATATTTTTTTAAAGTAACTATTCGTGTAAAACTTAATTGGCGCAGTCGGTAGGATACGTCGGGAAAAAGTAAAAATCGCTAAAGGATAATTAATTCCTAGATCTAAAGCACAATCGCGATCGAAATTGTTGTCGGTGTGTAGTTAACGATTTCTCGAATACGTATCCGCATAAGAACCTTCGGGTCACTCGTAGTTTATTAACATTGACCCTTCGGGCACTAAAGCTACAACAGTTAATAACGACTGGCTTTGCATATCTTTCGATCCCTCCAATACGTTATTACAGGGTCTTTTCAATAAGACACACACACTAAAAAAAAACAATTAAACAATAATAATTAAGCACAAACTATAAATTAAATTTAATGTACAAAATGCAAAATCAAAGAACTAAACAAGTAAGAGATTCTAGTCGGGAGCTCCCGACTAGGGGATACCCTGAACCCTCATATTCCAACATCAAATGCAGCTCGCGCTAATAGATAGAGAGTAGCGGGGAGGTGGCGATAGGTATAAAATGAAAGATACTCGGTATATATATACAATTCTAGAAGCTACATGTCAAGTTTGGTGACTCTAGCTCTTATTATTTCGATATACATTTTTATCGATTACTTGGAAACGGGGCAAGTTATCGATTATCGGGAACAAACTCGATCTGCGTAGGAGCTAGGAGCACCTACATCTAAAATTTCAAGTCTATAGCTCTTATAGGTGCTGAGATCCTTGCGTTCATACATACGGACGGACGGAAGGACGGACGCACGGACGGACGGACGGACGGACGAACGGACGGACGGACAGACAGACGGACATGGCTAGATCGACTCGGCTATTGATGCTGATCAAGAATATATATACTTTATGGGGTCGGAGATGCTTCCTTCTGCCTGTTACATACATTTGCATTTTGCACAAAAACATAATACCCCTTTTACCCATTTTTAATGGGTTGAGGGTATAAAAAGTTCGAGTACCATTAACTCAAAAAAAATAAAATAAAAAAAATTTTTATAATTATCATCAACCACCAAAACGTGAATTACAACAAAACCATGACTATGGAATTATCAGAACAACACATCATTCAGACCCTCTCACAACTGAGACAGGTGCCTAGTTTGACGGATCAACAGAAAATCTCAACGCTTTTATTAAAAGGATCGATTACATCCTACATCTGTATCCAACCCGAGATGTCAGACAACATAGCATCTTATACGGAGCCATCGAATTACAAGTTGCTGGAGATGCTCAGAGAGTTTCACAAAGGACAGCAGCCAACACTTGGCAGGAGTTGAGGAATGCACTGATCGAAGAATATAAAGTGCAAACACCATTTGAAGAGCTCCTTCGACGCCTATACAACACGAATTTCCAGGGTCCGTAAGTTCATCGAGGATCTCGAAAATAAATCTTATATCATATTAAATAAGTAAGCTTTAGAAAACATACCTGGCAACACAACACTTGTTTAAAGCAAAATTGTTTAAAGACAGCGTCGAATACTTAGGTTCATCGTAGCCAGAGGCCTCGCAAAAGTGACCCTGAAAAAGTCAAAGCGATACAATAATATGCCGAAACGATAAATTTGTATGCGCTTCGTTCGTTCTTATGCCTAGCTACTACAGAGCGTTTGTAAAAGACTTCGCATCTATAGCAAGGCCTCTGAAAAATATGGTACAGGGAGAAAATAGCTTTGCTAAGAAACATATGTCGTAAAAGATACCCATAGAATTTCATGTCACGCAACGCGACTCATTCGAACGTCTAAGAAATATTCTGGCAACTTAAGATGTTATGTTAATGTACCCGGATTTTAATAAACCCATTGGTGCTGTGCTGTCCCAAGAAGGGAAGCCGATTACAATGATGTCTCGCACATTAAAACAGTGTGAAACGCATTACGCAACCAATGAAAGGGAACTCTTAGCTATTGTTTGGGCTCTTGGTAAACTGCAGAATTATCTGTATGGTACTAGAGAGCTCCACATTTTCACAGATCACCAACCTCAATACCATTGATTCCATCATAGGCTTCGATCTGCTAACGTAGGCGGGTGTGCTACATTAAACATAAAAAATAATAACATAACCTACGGCAATAAGTCCGAACCATTAAAATACCATTCATGCAACAACTTAAACTTCACACGTGTCGATGGCATACCTGGCCCAGACAACGTTAGGGATGACTTCGTGAAACCGCTGCAAGGATTTTAATTCTTTAAATTTTGGGCATGCCTTTAACCCTGCAGTCCCATTCGCTTTCCCACTTATCGAGTGTCTCATCATCAAGTTTGCTTCAAATCAAATAAACTAGTGCGTCGAAAATATCTTGTTCACTGCCGAGATACTTAAGGGCCGCTTACCTCAAGTTTATTCTGCCGAGTCTACATACTTGACACGTTACAGATTAAACAGCTCATTTATGTGAGACTGAGCAATAATGTCCTTGGTTTTTATAACGTTCTGCGTTAACCGTAGGGACCGATGGTAGCTACCCGATAATTCCAAATAGTCAATGGTTCCTAAAGAAACGACACCTAAAGCGGATCGCAAATGTATTATCTTCGACAAGTCGTCAAGCTCAGCATCCGACCATCCGACATCCGACATCTATGAGCATAGTAAATGTATTGAAACAATCGGTGTACTTCCCTGAGAGCTCAGGCACCTTTAACTTCAGAGGATTCGGCTGCCGAGACACCTTTGTGCTGTTGAATATATCAATACTACTAACAGACTTTTATGGCTCAGGCTGCTTAGTATTTAAGCATTTATTGTCACTGTCATATTCACTTGTATCATTAGATCAATGTTTTAACCTTCCCACTAAACTGGCCCGTGACGTATACCTTTCATTTTGTTTACTCTTTTTTTGAGCCATTGTGCCGACAACTAATTAGCACGGAAATTAAATAATTATTTTCCTAATGCTTTGATACTACCACAATGTATAATTTTGTAACTAAATGTTAGTTCAAAATTCATAAATAATGCGGCTTGCCCCAATTGGCTTCCGTAATCAATGATCTTACGTTCTCTTGCCCTCCAAAGAGGCAACTCACATATAATTTGAATTCCCTTTGCTGCTGTACCTTAAGAAATATTGCTAAGCGTTCGTAAAGAACCGCTACTTTTAAGGCACAGCTAAGAGCGTCGAACCACGCAATTCTTTAAAGATCTCTCTGCAGATAAAGTGAAAGTGCACGCAAAAGGATGTCAAAGCCAATGTCATTTCAGTCAGGTTGCTGCTATGTCGCGATGTATGTAGGTTGGCGTGTGTGCACACAAAATTGATTTGGGCACGTATGCATATAATACAACTGTTTCTCTCAATATGTTACTGTACATTTGTATGGATATGACAAATTTGTACACACCTCTTAGCTGATTAAGCTAATCTACCAATCTTTGGACACTTCGGTAATTCATAGTACTTATATTCGCACAAATCAAGTTGAACTTAACATGCAAGAGATATTAAATGCTCCAAGGCAGTCTGACTCACAATACAAGGATGCCGCCGCAGTCACCGGCAATATCGATAGTTTTTGAATTCATTTAACATAGCATCATTACTAAAAAGTATATATTAACTTGTGGCGCGAACAATTACAATTGTTTAGCTTATGTTAACAACGATCCCATCCATCCTCCATAGATCTCTATGGTTCAGCTTACAAAACGACTCTTGTTACAGCTAGTTAGCATGTTAATTATTACAATCCTTTTTAAGCTATTCATCTCGGTTTGGCCCGTGAAAGTGTCCAGTGCCAGGTTTGCTGTGGATCAATCGGCGGCTTTGGAAAGCGGATGTTGGAAAGCAGACTCATCGTACAGGGCCGTCGGGAGACAATTCTCGCGGCCTTCTACTAAGAAGGCGAGGGAGAATCCGGTTGAATCGGTCACGCTCGCGTTTACGGCTAGCGCTATTTCCGGTAACATTTTCTCTTTTATAAACTGGATGAACAGCAACTTGACCGACCAGTTTGTCAACTCGGTTGGGTAGTATCCCTAGTAAGAGGCCTACGAAGTCGGCGCCATCCTGGCCCAAGGTTCCGTCACCAGCATCTGCCCGGTCGGTTTCTTTCGATGACTGCCGGCACCACAATTTCGTCGGCTCTGTGCCCTAGGTGGCGATAGAGTTGTCCGTTATTGACCGCATAGTCCCGATACTTCTCTGGCTTCACTTTTTCACTCATGCAGGCGGTCCATCCGCAGGGGGATTACTCTTCCACGGCCTGACCGCATGCCGATAATGGATGCCTGGATAGCGCATCTGCTACCGAGCAATCCTTTTAGACGGACTCTCTATTGAGAGTCAGCCATTTCAGCGGTATGTGGTCGGTGATGACTTTAAACCAATATCCCTCCAAGTAGTACCTTAACCGGCGAATTCACCATACTATGGCCGCATAATTAATCTCTGCCTTCAAGAGCTTCCTACTGGCATACGCAATTCTTCGTTCTTCTTTGTCGATGGTCATGACTATGCCACGATGCCAGGCCGTAGCTCCTTGCAGTCTTCGCAGGATCCGTGTAAAGTATAATAGTTCCATCTGAAGGAACGGTTCTCCTAGTTCAGCCTGAGGTTAGCCTCGCTCAAGGCCCTCCTAGTTCAGCCTGAGGTTAGCGTCTCTCAAGGCCCTCTGGAAAGTAGAACGCAGGCTCAAAAGACATCACTTTCCACTGATATAGGCCTCGACCTGGGACCGTAAATTGTGTATACTGCTTACCACCCACGGCTATAGCTCCATGGGTATTTGCCAGTATCCTTGTTTTAAATCTTTCGATATATTGCGCGCTTGTCGTGAGCGTTCAAATATTTGGTTCATCCTGGGTGGAAAATGCAAATGTATGTATCAGGCAGAGGGAAGCATCTCCGACCCCACGTTGCTTTACGCCTTAAATGTTTGGTTTTTACACCCCACAATTCTCACTTCGTTTAATTGGTATGTTCGATGTCCTCTTGTTTTAGACAAGCAAAAAAAAATGTATCCACAATTAGAACGCCGTTAAATTATTTATTATAATTATTATAAAGTCTATGGTCATTATGTTTCCAGCAGAATTCCAAGCGAGCAATCGTGGGGCCACAAGATATTTCAAGTCGTATCTGTCCAAAAGAAAATTTCAAATTTTTAGTGATCATATACCACTCGTTTGTTTAAACAATATCAAAGAACCTAATATAAAACTACACGTTGGCAGATTTGGTTATATGCATTTGAATATCAAATTAAAAATGTACCAGCTAAAGAAAACGGTGTGGTAGATGCCTTATCTTGAATAAGATACACAAAAATATGCTAGGTGATGAATAGAACATGAGAAAATATATGTCGGTATAGATGGTTAATTGAATTAAGCGCCTTAACGATAATGACTTTGGGTGTCGATGGTAGATGGTGCTGTATAGGTCTGCATTTAAAGAGTGTTGTTAAAGTATTATTGAGTGAGATAATAGTGGCACAGCTATTTATCGTGGTTCTGTGAAGGCGCCAAAAGGGTCTGTTTCGAAAGAACATGAGAACGAAGCAACAGTCGGAAACTCGCTGCAATCGAAATTAATAAGCTAATATGGAAAATATTAACTATGGCAGCTCATCTCCAATATTAGAAGTAAAGTACAGTGCCCGCCAATTAACCATGGAGGATCAACTGCGTATGCTGATGGAACAACAAAATCAACATTTTTTGGTTTTGGCAAAAAGTAGGCAAGCGTCGGCACGTGAGCCTGTAAAAAATGGCGCCGTTAATTTGCCGAAATTTAAGGCAGACATTTCTGGAGCAGAAGCTTCTCAATGGTGTGCAACAGTTGATATCGTTTTAAGTGAACAACGATTGCAAAGCAACTCTTTAATTTTGGCACTAAATAAATATCTTGAAGGCAGTGCACCTCATCTAATAAAAAACAAGTAAGAGGCTCTAGTCGGGAGCTCCCGACTAGGGGATACCCTGAACCCTCATATTTCAACACCAAATGCAGCTCGCGCTAATAGATAGAGAGTAATGGGGAGGTGGCGATAGGTATAAAAAGAAAGATACTTGATATATATATACTTTTCTAGAAGCTACATGTCAAGTTTGGTGACTCTAGCTCTTATTATTTACAAAAAATTGCTCAAAAAACAGGATTTCGCTATACATTTTTATCGATTACTTTGAAACAGAGTAAGTTATCGGTTAACGGCTGTTAAAAATTTGTTACGCGGGCATAACATGGCCGGAGTTCAAACAGTTATTCGAACAGAGATATGCAAATACAGAGATATCATCAACCGCATTTTTATACCCTGAACCCATTGAAAATGGGTAAAAAGGCAGGCAGGCAGAAGGAAGCATCTCCGACCCCATAAAGTATATATATTCTTGATCAGCTTCAATAGCCGAGTCGATCTAGCCATGTCCGTCTGTCTGTCCGTCCGTCCGTCCGTCCGTCCGTAGGTCCTCCAGGTGCCCGCGCAGATCGAGTTTGTTTCCGATAAACGATAACTTTCCCCGTTTCCAAGTAATCGATAAAAATGTATATCGAAATCCCGTTTTTTAAGCAATTTTGGTAAATAATTAGAGCTAGAGTCACCAAACTTGACATGTAGCTTCTAGAATAGTATATATATATCGAGTATCTTTCATTTTATACCTATCGCCACCTCCCCGCTACTCTCTATCTATAAGCGCGCGCTGCATGTGTTGGAATAAGAGGGTTCAGGGTATCCCCTAGTCGGGAGCTCCCGACTAGAACCTCTTACTTGTTACATTTGCTTTATAGACTCCCGAGCACAATGGTTAAGGTCTATCGATATATGCAAGCCTTTAGTGACGTCACTCGTGACAATATGGCGAGACATGAGCACTGAGAAAATTGCTGTATCAGTTGTTTTGGAACATTTGGCCAATTATGATCGTCGTGTGCTGAGAATCGCATACACAGCCAATAATCTAAACCAACGCAGCTTATAGAGTGAGTTGCAAGTGTTTGTGCCTGACAAGGGGCCACAAAATTTTGGAAGTGTCAGGTGTCATCTTTGCGGAAACATGGGGCACAAGAAGGCCGATTGCAGGAGTCGAAAGCATTCTGAGGGTACATCGCAGGGACAGTATAACCGAGCCTCTCAACCTCTTCAACAGCATGAAAAGAGCAAACGTCACTTCCTATCGTTGTCGTCAGCAATGTCATATAGCGCAATGCCCGAAAGCTGGTGGTACTGGCATACAGTAAAGAGAGCGGAATTATGTATAGCAGATGAGCCAAAAGCAATGCTAAGAATATTCCGACTATGTTTGATTCAGGATCAGAATGCTCGCTAGTTAAAGAAAGTTTTGCCAGTAAATTAAGTGGGAAGAGTGATCGAAAAGAATATGTCATTGTACAGATTGACGCATTTACCAAGTACGTTTATCTTTACCTTGATCTCTATTTGGCGTGCTGAACCAAGTTGTGGATCAGGAAAGAAGTTTGGGTACTTAATTTGTAGACTACTGCGCATCTTAAAAGATAAAACTGCACTTAATAGCTACGGGAGCAATAAGTGCGAATGGTGTGATGAGCACATTGAAGAATCTATTAACTGCAGTTGAAACAAGTGCGCGTTTTTGGCAAGATGCATTGGGAGAGGTCCAGCTAGCCATTAATTGTACAGTAAATTAGAGTCACCAAAACGAGTCCCTTGGAACTGTTAATGGGAGAGGTTGCTCGACCCATAGGTTTAATTCCAATCTGAAACTGAGGTTAATATGGAAATTGCGAGCAAATATGAGAAGTTTAGATTTGACAGAAACAAGGCAAAGTTAGTAGTTTCACAGTTTCACAGCAGTGAAAGACACCAAACGAAGCTCGATCCTAAGTTTTAAGGTCCTTTTCAAATAATAAAGACATAAGATAATGATATGTATATGCTAAAATGTATGAAGAGTAAAAGACAATACAAATATCCGCATCCGGGCAGGTACCAAGCGAGCTAGAAATCGAGGAGAAACCGTTGTGAAACCGTTGAAGCAGACGGTAGTGAAACTGTTGAAACAGTCGGTAGTGACACCGTTGAAACAGACGGTAGAGAAACCGTTGAAACAGACGGTAGAGAAACCATTGAAACAGACGTAGAGAAACTGTCGAAACACACGGTAGAGAAGCCGATGAAACATACGGTAGTGGAACAATTGAAACAGAACGTACTGATTGATTGCTACGTGGCGGCACCTGGCCCTGAAGCTCTAGAAGTTGTTGATGTTGTGGATTCAGAGAAATAAGAAAATTATGGCGGTTGCAAGTCGTGTGGAATGTCGCGAATTCGAGCCCTACCGAAGATTATTGATTGAAATAAAAGTTTGTTTATAAAGATTATAAAAAAAAAGTATTGGGTACACGAGAACGTGTAATGTGTCAGAATGGCCGTGTCGGGGAATGTATGGCTTGTTTGAATTAAGCGCCTTATCGATAATTACTTTGGGTGACGATTGTAGATGGTGTTGTATATTTCTGCATTTAGACAGTGTTGCCAAAAGGGTCTGTTTCGAAAGAACATGAGAACGAAGCAACACTCAGAAGCTCGCTGCACTCGAAATAAATAAGCTAATATAGAAAACATTGATAACTACGACAGCTCATCTCCAATATATACATAGCGCTCATGAAGATAATAGTTCTTATAAGTATTTTTATTATAAATAATTGTAGTAATACAGTAATATAGTATAATAAGTACAGTATTATAAGCAATTATATAGAAATTGCAGAAAGACCACTTAACTATTATTCTTGATAAATATAATGAGCAAAAGGATACGAAACAAAAAGACAGACTCGCGGCTTAGCGTTCGATGCCCGTTTTGGTTACTCTCTCGGGCGCGTACTCTACTAGTGTACTCTACTACTGTGCACGATCATCATCGATCATCGCTAGTAACGGCTATAGAATATAACTCCTTGTGTAGTGCCCTCTGGATTACCATCGTGTCATGCTATGCCCCTTGCATGGTGAACGAATTTTGACAAGAACTCTCTGCATCAATTGCTGTGGATGCTGTCAGAGAAAAGAATAATTTCCTCGGGCCAGCTGACTGAATCTGCTGATTCGTTCTCGTCGCCCATGTACCTCCACCCCTCTTATTTTGTAATATTTTCGCAGTTATACCTTGTCATGCCTAGTCTCTGCTAAGTCTCTGATCATGGAGATTCTCCATTCGACTCTGACACTGAAGGGAATACTGCCACTATTTCGCTACAGTCCCAAGCCTCTGCCATGGTAGCGCCTATCCTTATTAACATTATAAATTGGAACATTGGCATCAACTTACGACTTGAAGGATCCTTCTTTGTTTAAGCCTCAATACGTGGACTTCCTGCTTGGAGGTGGTCTTTTTTATGAGCTTCTCTGTGTCGGCCAGATAAAGTTTCTTCAAGGGTAACCATGAAGAGAAGGCTTGGTTGGGTAGTTGGTCAGAAGGTGGATCGCGTTTGGGTGGGTCCACGTTAATAGCGAAACATATTGCTGGCAATCTTGAGGAAGGCTGTGAAGACGTTCAGATGAATTGATGAGACGATTTTGGGAGACAGAAACTATCACCTCAAAGAAAGAAAATGATTGTGAAGAACTGTTCGTAAGAACATATACTAGATTGCCTTGTGAACATTATTGAACTTGTTTACCCTTCAAGCGATGCTTGGGAAGTCATAGCAACAAGTCTTTCGTTGGCTCCTGACCCTGGAACGGAAACTTTAAAATACGAATATTTGGATCGACATATATCTTTTAGATGATCTTAAGGACTTTGTAAATATTTAAAGAGGATAGATCATCGACAAAGTTGCGAGTTTTGCTTCGACCGCACGCCTGTGGTGAAGGTTAAGGTTAGTATCGTGATGGGTGCAGCTGGGACCGCTCCTTCTCAGAGCTAAATTTGTAAATAAGTTGCCACTGTTCGCACATCCTCTACTTTTTCCAACTTCACTCATTTGTTCCTCCTGCTAAAATTGTAGAGAGTCAGATTTGTCTTTAAGCTTTAAACCTTAATCGATTCAGAGAGAGTTCTCAGTTGAGAGTGATTGACGTGTTTTACTTGTGCTCCAAGATTTTTATATATTTTCGAGCTTTAATCCTGCTTTTTATTTCTAAATTTTGCATTTTTTGGTGCATTATTTAAAAAGCTTTCATAAATTGTGCAAAGTGTTATCTGTTGTGCAGCGTAAGTCTGTTAATTATTGCATTTATAAAACGCGGCGTCAGTTCCGTGTTGTTGTTATTGCCTGTTTTTGATTCTTCTGCTTTGGTGCTCCCCCGTGCATACACTTGTTTGTGCGTGTGTTCGCTGCTGCATATTTCTGCTTGTGCATCGCGCTCTCGCAAATTTTTGCTATTGGTTTTCGCTCCAAACAATTTGTTTGTGTACGATAATTGTTTTTTGAGTATTTACTTGCGTTATTTTTGTTAATTGCTGGCTGTGTGAGAATATGATGCATGCTAAATGTGCAGGTCTCACTGGGCGTGATTGCGACAAGATCGCTGTAGTTGCCAAGAAGGGCTGCGGTGGCTTGCGTTGGTCGTGCCAAAGACTATATAAACACTAAGATGAGTAACGCCCTATAACGAAATACTACTATGCAGCTTGATTTTTTGAAAATTGAGAACGAAAACGAACTCTGTATCATTGCGCTCTCACAGCCGAGAGAACGAAAAAGCTAAAAATAGAATTTGCTCTCAGCTTCGGCTCTATGAGGGCCGTGCAAGCAATTATGTTTGTATGCGTGTGAATATACATACATAACAGCATATTTGAATGTGTTGTTATCCACTGCTCTGGCAAAGTCTCTGGCTGGCAAAGAAACAATTTTCTTAGTTTTCTAGCGCAGATCACGACCTACCCCAAATTTGTGTTGATATATGAATGCATTTTGTGTACTGAGGTTGGCTCCGTACAAAATATGTATTTTTAAGTCGATGCAAATATTTATGTAATTTTTTATATTTGAAATTATTAATTAAATTATTAATTTTAAGTAATACAAAATAAATTAAGGAAATAAAAGTGCAAATTTGTTGTTTTCAAAGATACATTTAAATAATTTTTATTTTTTTATATTTTATTATTTTTGTTAGAATTATAAAGAACAAAGTCGCCGCTCGAATTAGCTACCGATGGTCGGTACCCAGGGAACACCGCGAGGAGGCAGGAGGAAACTAAATATGAGCCGACTTGAAATGCTTAATTTTTTTTATTTTATAATTGGGGAATAAAAATAATATTAATTTAATTTAAAGAAATTATATAACAATTTTGCATCGACTTAAAAATACATATTTTCTACGGAGCCAACCTCAGTACACAACATGCACTCATATGTGAATACAAAATTGGGGTAGGTCGTGATCAGCGCTAGAAAACTAACAAAATTCATTTCTTGCCAGCTAAAGCCAGCGTAGTGAAGAACAACACATACATACATACTTTAAAGTTCTTATGCATGCATAATTCACGCATACAACCAAAGGTGCTTGCACGCCATTGGCTGAGACAAGAACTTTTCTCGAGCATACACTGTTCAAAAACAAAAGTGAAATCAATCTATGTGTGCTATTTTCTTATCGTAGCTATTGCACAAGATGCGCCTTGTGTAAAAATTATTTAATTCTTAAATTTTCCTGTAAAATTAATCGTTAGTATCTAGAGTAATATATCATTTTATTAAAGCATGCATTTCATGGATAAAGAACAAGCACTTTGCGTCGATCGTAAGTTTTAAACTTTTTCGCTCAATGTACTTCGAAAACGAAGCGACGCAAAGCACCATCGACCAGCTTTGCTGAAGGCAGGCTGGCGACTAACATCGTTGCTCGTGTCAGCATTAGCAAGCCGCGACTTCGGCATTCGTTCGACTGGTCTTTGGAGAACGAACAGTCAGTCGGCAGGCATGTCGTACGAAGCCTCAAAGGCCAGATCAAAGGCCAGGCTAGAAATTTTGCGTCGCATTCAAATGTATAGGCGTTACTCATCTTAGTGTTTATATGGTCTTTGGTCTTGCCCAGTTTGCATCGAAAAGCAAATTGATTTCTCCAGGATGTATAACTCTGTGAGAAATCAATTTTTTAAATTGAATAATGTGGCTAAGCAGCTGTCGAGTAATTTTGACTCGAGTTTTGAGTTGCTTGCCAATTATAAATTCGAGTCTCCAACCAATCGCCGGTTGGAGCCTCAACTTTTGCAATTGCCCTCTACGTCTGTTCAGACACCTACGCCTTTCTTGTCCCTACCTAGCAACTTGGATTTATCTCCAATGTTGTCTTTATCGCCATCTCCAAGCGACTGCCCAATTACCCCCATTTCATCCCCTATAGTAGTTCCAGTAGAGCCCGGACCTGATACTGTCCCAGTTATCCAAACTGCCTCAGCCCCGTCAGCTCCTGGCCGCAAAGGTAGACCTGCGCGTAATCTTGCCCAGATTGTTAAACACAATCATGGTGCCCTTTTAGCTCCTCCAACTCCTGTATTACCTGCAGCCCCATCAGCACCTACTTTAACGGTTGTTGCCCCTCGTAGCCAAGTTTTTGTGTCTCGACTTTCATCGGACACCACTTCTGAGTCATTAGCACCAACCAAATTTAATTTCTCCGCCCCTCGTGAAATCATCATTCAAAATAAATGTTTCACATGATATGTTCCCAATCATTTGTGTTCCCAAATTTTGGCTTCTACACATGATTGTTCACGAGTTCATCCAAAAAAGCGTAGCCAGCCTGTCACCCTTCCAGTCCCTTCAAAACAGGGTACCATTTCTGCCCCAAAAAACCAACTTCATCTTCTGACCAAATCTGTATTCATTATCAGAATGTCAGAGGTCTTATTTCAAAGCTTAAAAATCTTTTCATGGCCAGTACTTCCTTCGACTCGGATATAATAGCTTTTTCAGAAACATGGTTAAATTCAACCATATCCGATTTTGAGGTATTTTCGAATAGTTTTATTTTGCATAGAAATGATCGGCCGACTCGAGGTGTTGGGGTGTTAATTGCCGTTAAAGCCACTCTCCAGTCAGAACTTTTCTGTTTTAGTACGCCTACTGACGCTGAGATTGTCTCAGTTAAGGTGTCTTTTCCTACACGGAATATCTATATTACATGCTCTTATGTCCCTCCTTCTTCTGATATTCAAGTTTATATTAAACATATAACTTGTATTAAAGAAGTTTCCTCACACGTGCGTGATAATGACCTATTTATGGTGTTGGGTGATTTTAATTTGCCGAAAATCTCTTGGTCATTATTCACTGCCGAAAAATAGACTGCATGCTTGATCTTTCGTTGTTTCAAATCAATTCAATTTCTAATCATTTGAATAGAACACTTGACCTTGATTTTGTTAACGACTACCTTATTTCTAATGTGTCTAGGTCCCCTCCTTTATCTCTTCCTGAGGATGTATATCATCCTACTTTAGAGATTACAATGTTCAATTGTAATCGTCTCTTTTCGTGCTCATCAGCCAATAAGCCCCGCCGCTGCTTTCGCAAAGAAAATTATTCATTACTGAATCAGCTTATTTATGCAACCGATTGGTCTTTCTTATATGACTCGGTTGATATGAATACTGCAATTACTTTTTTTTATAGCACCCTAAACTCCCTCTTAGATATAAGTATTCCCAAGTCAATTCCTTCGACTACTTCTTCAAAACCACCCTGGTTTACTCCCAGATTGTCACATCTTAAAAACTTAAAATCTAAATATTTTGAAAAGCTTAAAAAGTCTGGCTCGTCTACAGACTTGGCTACATATTCCATAGCCAAGTCGAACTTCTTTCTTCTGAATTCTCAATGCTATGAGAATTATCTAACTCGTTGTAAAATGCAATTTGCCCAAAATCCGAGACAGTTTTACAATTTTTAAGCTTGATGCGTAAATCTTCAAGTTTGCCAACTTCTTTTTCTTTCGGGATGGATAAAGCTAGTAATGACTCTGATTCTGCTAACCTCTTTGCTAATTTTTTCCAATCAACTTACTCCTCAGTCTGTCCTAATAATAATTCTTACCCCTATACTATTTCTTCCTCTAGTTCTATACCTCCTCGTATTATTTCACACTCCTCTCTCCTTTTAGCTATAAACTCTTTAAAATCTTCTTACTCTCCTGGGCCTGACAATATTCCTAGTTGTCTACTCAAGGAGTGTAGTTCTTCCCTTCTTTATCCATTGCAAAAGCTTTTTAATCTATCTCTTGAAGCTTCTGTCTTTCCATCTCTCACAAGAAAGGTGAAAAGTCTGATATACAAAATTACAGGGGCATTGCAAAACTGTCCGCTATTCCTAAAATATTTGAAAAAATAATCACTTCGAATTTGCAGCATTTCTGCAAATCAGTTGCTTCCCCTGTTCAACATGGATTCGTAAAGAATCGGTCAACTACGACCAATCTGCTTGAGTTTACTTCCTTGGTAAAAGATGCTTTTCTTTCGAAAATGCAAACTGATGTCATTTATACTGATTTCAGTAAGGCGTTTGACTCTGTGCACCATGACATTTTACTTTTTAAACTTGACCGAATATGTTTCCCTCCGTCTCTTTTGCTTTGGATAAATTCTTATTTAAAAGGTAGGACCCAAAGAGTAATGCTGAGGCTGACTACCTCTAAACAAGTTCACGTTACTTCTGGTGTTCCACAAGGTAGTCATCTTGGACCTTTACTCTTTACTCTTTTTATAAATGATCTCCCCTCTGTTATATCACATGCCCGTGTACTCATGTATGCGGATGATGTGAAACTTATTCTATCATACACTAATCCCCTACATCATTCTCGTCTACAAGACGATTTGAACGCTATGCAACTTTGGTGTTCGGCCAATCAATTGCATCTGAATTGTTCAAAGTGTATGTTTATGACATTTAATCGTACTACACCTTATCTTGTCAGTTATACAATCGACAATTCACCTTTGCAACGTATACTAACAGTTAAGGATCTAGGCGTTCTTTTTGATTCTAAACTCTGTTTCAATCTTCACATAGATACCATCGGTAATGAGGCAAAAGGTGTACTTGGGTTCATTAAACGATGCCCGAAACTTCTGTACATCTCTCTTGTTCGGCCTTTCCTTGAATACTGCTCTTGCATCTGGTCTCCACAGTATAACAATAGCCAGGATCGTATTGAATCTGCTCAGAAGCGTTTTCTGCTTTTTGCCTTACGAGGTTTAAATTGGGACCCTAATCTTCGGTTGCCATCCTACTCCAGCAGGCTGCTTCTTCTTAACCTTCCGTCGTTAACCAACCTTAGGACAATTCTTGGTGTTGTCCTACTACATAAGTTGATTATTGGCGATATAGATTCTCCTTTTCTGTTAGGGCGTCTTCAATTCTCTGTTCCGTCCAGACCAACCAGAAATTACCGCCCCTTATTCCTGTCTACATGCACAACAGACTACGCTATGCACAATCCTTTTCGCGTGCTATGTAAAAATTATAGTAGTTTGCATCACGTTTTCTCTACCGAACTTTCTCTACCCTTTATAAAATCGTTGCTTTCAGAATACCTTCGGGAAGTCACTGACCATTCCCAGCTATGAGCAGGGGCACAGCTTGCCGGACAGGCTGTAAAATTTCCCCCCACCGGGTCGGTGATTTCCCATTACTTTTCTTTATGTGCTATCTACTTAACACTCTATATATCTAGCTTACATTTCTTTACTTTATTGACAATCTTCTTACTTTATTTTTTTCAATTTATTGCATTTTATTTATTAATATAGCAAACTAAGATTATTTTTAATTTTACTTAAGAACACTTTTTTCCTACTAACACCCTTCTGCTTAGATGTAGGCTCTAATAGCGTCACTGACAAATTTAGCTGTGAAAAGGGGCACAGCTGGCCGGACTGGCAACTAAAACGCCTCCATTGGTCGGTGATGCTATTTAGAGAACTGTGTTATCTAACTAGGCTTTTAGCATTATCTATTGTATGTATAATCTACGGAATAATGAGGAAGACACTCGTTTTGCCGACCTTAAATAAATAAATAAATAAAATAAAAAAAATAAATAAAACCATCCCTCCTTGGTCTATTTCTTTATCAATTCTGGTTTCTCAGCATACATATTTATTTTATTTATTATAGCACGAAAAGAGACGATTACAATTGAACATTGTAATCTCTAAAGTAGGATGATACACATCTTCAGGAAGAGATAAAGGAGGGGACCTAGACACATTAGAAATAAGGTAGTCGTTAACAAATACAAGGTCAAGTGTTCTATTCAAATGATTAGAAATTGAATTGATTTGAAACAACGAAAGATCAAGCATGCAGTCTATAAAATCATGCTGTGCTGAGGGCACTAGATAATTTTCGGCAGTGAATAATGACCAAGAGATGTTCGGCAAATTAAAATCACCCAACACCATAAATAGGTCATTATCACGCACGTGTGAAGAAACTTCTTTAATACAAGTAATATGTTCCACATAAACTTGAATATCATATCTCGTTTCTTACAAAATAGTTAATATTCAAATATTTGTCAGTTAATGTGATTTAATTTTTTTTTTTTTATGTTGTTACTATTATTACCCTGCGTCACAGGCTTTTATAATTTTGTGTTGAGAGGAAATGTGTTATGCTAGAATACGATAGATTTACTCACGAAAAAAAACGAATTCTTTGTACTTAAAAGAGATTTTTTTCAAATCTAATTTATTTCGTTTTTTTATCTTTTCTAGAACTAAATGCCATACAAATTATTGAAATAACTTTTTTTCAAAGATTTTACAGAATTAAAAACTAAACACTTAAATTTTATACTGTTATGAAACTTCATTACTAATTAACAATGTTAAGGAGCAGGAATATTTATTTAACGTTTTGTGTGGCTTTCATTAGCGTCACATACAGACTGCAATCGTTTTCGATTTTGGACTTCGCTTTGCGACTTTTTTTTTAATTATGACCAAACATTTTCTATTGTATTTATATCCGGACTTTATGGTGGAGTGTCCAGTACTTTTCCACAGTTATAGTTGCCACACCCTCACCATATGAGCGCTATGCCTCCGGTCATTGTCTTGGTAAAACTTAAAAATAGGCTTCTTGCCCTCATAAAATCCAAATTTCCGTGCATAAAATTTGAATGTTTTTAGTTTTTATACCCTGAACCCAATAATAATGGGTAACAGAGGTACAATGCTTTTGTGCAAAATGTAAATGTATGTAACAGGCAGAAGGCATCTCCGACCCCATAAAGTATATATATTCTTGATCAGCATCAATAACCAAGTCGATCTAGCCATGTCCGTCTGTCTGTCCGTATGTATGAACGCTTGAAATTAGCTGTAGGTCCTCCTAGTGCCCACGCAGATCGAGTTTGTTTCCGATATTCGATAACTTGCCCCGTTTCCAAACAATCGATAAGAATCGATATGGACATCGTGTTTTTTGAGCAAATTAGGTAAAGATTAAGAGCTAGAGTCACCAAGCTTGATATATTGCTTCTAAAATAGTATACATGCATCAAGTATCTTTCATTTTATAACTTTCGCCACCTCCCCGGCACCACCACAGAGCTATAAATCAAGTTAATAACCCAATTTAAATGCAATTGACTTTTTGAGAATACAGAAATATTCTATGTAACAATAAGAAATACTGTAGAAAATTTCATTAAGATCGTTTAAGAATCGATCGGTTATGTGAATTGACTGTGGACGTGTTTTTGCCAGCTAGCAATAAATCCAAGAATTTCTGCTTTGAATTCTATCAACAGCATTGCAATTGCGATTGTATTGTTTTCTGACCTGCTATTTAAAATTGTTTGTTGCTCAGAAAGAATTAATAATAGGTGTGGATGTTGGGTAAAGGCGGCAGCAAGAAATGCAGTCAGTTGCGAGTTCGAACTCTGCCAACGGATTTTTTTTTTGTTGTAATTAATTGGTGTTGGAATAAGAGGGTTCAGGGTATTCCCTAGTCGGCAAGATCCTCTTACTTGTTTAATTCAGTAAAATCTTTGGATAATGTTATTTAAATAATATTTATGGCGTTCAGTTCTAGGAAAATAAAGAATCGGAATAAATTATCTCACTTTTAATTACATTTATATTCAACTAAACCCAAAGAATTTGTATTATGGAATTGTGCCGAAGTTATCATTACATTTTTGATTCTTTAAAAATTTCATTTGGTCTAATCCCTAGGCAATTTCGCTTATAACGCTACAAGAGTAGTCGCATTTGGTATCTGTTACAGAGTACATAGCAACAAGGAGAAAGGAATGGGAGCAGGTATAGAACTCGATGAAGTCGTATTGTAAGGGTATATTGGAATGATAACACTAGTGGTTTGCTTGTTGGTCAGATTCAGAATGAATCGTCTCTCTTTATTTAAAATGGACTTAGCCTAAAGTACTTACTAGAGTTTGGAGTTCTGTTGCTCAAAGCAGCGGCAGAACGGGAGTACATAGCATACCATATGTATTTGTATATATGTTGTTATATGTACATGCAGAAGGCATATACATTGGAATGCGCTTGGGACCGAACGGTCAAAACGTCATAGTGCTTACGCTGCAGATCTCACGCTGCAGGCCAGTCTACATATAAGTGGCTGATCATATTACTGCACTTGGCGGTAGTTGTATTATGTAAACAATGCGTTTGATACTCTAACTTTGAGATTGAGCATATACAATACACCACTTTACATATTGTATACACTGCAATATGGTGGGCATATGCTTATTTGCATGTAACATGCTACACCTCCCTTTTTAGAGAAATAACGTAATATTATTATGTAGTTATTTAATATATATTATTTGTAATATATATTTCTATTTTATTATTAAAACTTTGTTTTTTTATTTTTATTTTTTATATATATATATATATATTTTTGAAATAAAAAAAATTACTGATATATGTATATATATTTATTATATTTTGGATTATTTATTATTTTCTGGATTATTAAATTGGAACGATTCCATAAACTCTATTGTTGTGTTGGGTTGAATATTTTTAGTCTGTCTTTATTTACGTTCTGATTCTTCTTTTTCTCATTTCTTATTATTATGTTATTATCATCCTCTATACTAATTACCTCAAATGGGCCTGAATATACTGATTCTAGTTTATGACCAGTTTCGTTTTTTAACAAAACTTGGTCTCTTATTTCTATTTTAAAATTATTAATGTTCTTATCTTTGTATTTCTAATTTGTAACCTTATGTTTTTCTAACATAATACGAGCTCTCTTATACGCGTTTTCTAATCAAAACTTTACTTCCTTAGCATAATCATCTATTTTATATAGGGGATCTATCTTATCTATATTTTTAAAATCAACAAACTGTTTTGGTAGTCTGCAAAAAACTAGTTCGTATGGACAATAATTATGTGCTACCGAGGGTGTTGTATTGAAACAACAAGTGAAATATTGTATCCAAACATCCCAATCGGTCTTATCTGCAAAGATGTAAGAACGAACGTATTCATTGAATGTTCGATGACTTCGTTCTACTGTACCTAAGGTTTGGTGATGATGTGCAGTAGACGTTATGTTGTCTATCTTTAAATATTTGCACAAATCATTTATTACTGAATTCTTATATTCTGTTCCCATGTCCGTAATGAACGTCTTCATTGGACCGTACTTTAGAATAAAGTTTTCAAATATAGCTTTGGCAACAGTTGTTGCACTTTTATTTTAAATTGGAATGGTAACTAAATACTTAGTTAAATCGCATATTAACGTAACTGCGTATTCATTTCCATTCTCTGAGTGTGGTAGTGGACCTATAGTATCTACTATCACTCTATCGAAAGCTTGTATTTGTGTTTCTGTTAATGTCATTGGGGTCTGAACATGTGTTGTTATTTTAGATAGTTGGCAATTTTGTCATCTACGTACGTACTCTTTGACATGACGAGTCATGTTTTTCCAATAGTAGTGACTTTTGATTTTTGCTAGCGTTCTTGTAATGCCAGTATGACCACCTTGTATAGGATCATTGATATGTAGACATAATTGCTTCTTTATCTTTATCTTTTTTGATAATGGTCACCGGTTGGAGTAGCGCTACTTTTAATGAATTCAATATTTTATTGCCATTTCTTTAAAAGATTCTATTGATATAGGTTCAAAAATCTTTTCACACTGTGCCAACTTGAGTTGGCTGATATTTAGTATACCGGCTTGTTTTTCAAGCCTTTGAAAGAATCGACCTAAGTCAAGATTTCCATTGGTGTACAGATCGCTAACATCAATTCTTGCTATAACTTTTTTTCCATGTTTAAGTAAACATAAATTATTTGTTATGTGCAAGGTCACTACTTTCCGTACTTCATCATTGCAAATGACTTCATGTACGTTGGGCTTAAAAGCTTTATTAGGAACTTGCCTAAGCATAGTTTCAGTTTTGTTCTCTGGCCAGAGATTATTTTGTCTACTTTGTTGCCTGGTAGTGACTTTCAGGACTTTGTTTTGTATGTCTTTTAATTCGGATATTGTTATCCTCGATAGGGCATCTGCCACGAAATTGTCTTTTCCCTTTAAGTATTCCACAGTGAAGTCGTATTCCTCTAATTCTAGTCTCATGCGTGTTAGTTTTGAACTTGGGTTAACCATTGAAAAAAGGTACGTTAGTGGTCTGTGGTCTGTTTTTACTGTAAAGTGTTTTCCATAGATATATAATATACTATTGCCCAGTGAATTGCTGTTAATTCTTGTTCTGTAGTGCTCTTATAGCTTTCACCTTTCATGAACGCTCTTGATGCATATGCAATGGGAAGTTGAAGTCCATTTTGGTTTTGAGTTAAAACCGCTCCACATGCTTGTTTGCTTGCATCTGTGATTATGCAAAATTCTTTGCTAAAATCTGGATATTGTAATAGAGTTGGTTCTATTAGCTTATCTTTTAGATATTGGAATGCTTTCTGACATTCGTCTGCGCATTGAAAAGTTACATTCATTTTACTTAATTTTGTTATATGTCGTGAATAATTGGCGAAGTTTTTTATAAAGCGTCTATAGTAATTGCAGAATGCAATAAAACGTCTCGCACTGTCCGCATCATGTGGGACTGGATAATTATTGATGACATCATATTTCTTGTCATCTGGAAATATTCCTTTGCCTGTACACTTGTGACCAAGAAATGTCACTTCGTGCATAAAAAATGAGCATTTTTCTGGATGTAACTTTAAATTATATTTTCTACAGAGTTCGAAAACGTCCTTTAAATTCTTAATCATTTGTTTTTCTGAACATCCAACAACGATTAAATCGTCCATATAAAGGAATGCTTGTGAAGGTTCTAGACCTGAAAACGCAATAGTCATCATTCTCTGAAATGAGTTTGGTGCTATTTTTAGTCCAAATGTTAATCGTGTGAAACGATATGAGCCATTGCTCGTTGAAAAGGACGTTATATTTCTAGAACTTTCTTCTAGTTCAATTTGATGGAATCCTGACATTAAATCAAGACATGAGAAATATTTTGCTCGACCCAATTGATCTAGAATGACATCAATTCCGGGGAGTGTAAATTTGTCAGATAAGAGCTTTTTATTGATTTGACCATAGTCGATTACTAATCGCCATTTCTTTTCTTCTGATCCCGGGAGGGATTTCTTGGGTACTAAAAAAAGTTGGTTGCTTCGGCCTCTAAAGTTGCCTCTATTTTGACCATGAGATCTATAACCTCCTCGGTTATTATTAATATGTTGGCCTCTGTTATTGCTACTTTGGTAATAACCTCTATTATTATAGTAATTTTGTCGTTGTCGGTAGTGTAGAACAGTGTTTGTTTGACCAGTTGCTTCTGTGCAATTGTTAACAAACTTTGAAATGGCATCATTCATGTTACTGAACGTACCTGCCTGCATGATAAGTTTTACCTTATCAATGGAGCAGTTCTGAGTCATAGCTTTGACAGCAAGTGTTGTGCTGTACTTATTAGCTAAATCAGGTGACAAACCATCACTGATATAAGCTCCTTCTAGAGACTTAGTCAATTTTTCTACCTCTTGTACCTTTGTTGTAAGTTTAGAAGTTTAGCGGAAATAACTTCTACTGACTCTCCTTTTACTTTGTCCGATAGTTTTGATATGAGAGTTGCAATAGTGTTCTCATCACTTATCAGGTTCCTGGCATGGCCTTTTAGTTTTGTCTTAATAAGACTTACAGCAAGTACTTCGTGTGTTACTTTTAGAGAATCTACCAGATTCAGAGCATCTATAAAGCTTTTTAAATTTTCTGCCTTGCCATCAAACTGATTCCATTAAATCAGTGATTTCGAATGTTGCTGGTGTATTTAGCGCATTTGGAACAAATATTTGAAAATTATGTCTTTCCGAAATTCATTGTTGTTTACAATGTCACGGACTTTGTTGTATGATTCTACTAGAACTTGAACGTGTTTTATTTTTGTTTGGTTTGATATTAGTGCACTTTTATTGAGGAACTTAAATGATCTATCAAACTCAGAACGTTTTTGCTTAATAATGGAAACAATTTCATTCCATTCCATTAAATATATATATATTCTTTATTAAACTTTTTGTTGACATTATTGTTTTTTTTTTATTTTTGAATTTATTAATATATTGTTCAAGACATTATTAACAATAATCGATGTAGCGGCTTTTGTTATACCCTGAACCCATTGAAAATGGGTAAAAAGGGTATATTGTATTTGTGCAAAGTGCAAATGTATGTAACAGGCAGAAGGAAGCATCTCTGACCCCATAAAGTATATATATTCCTGATCAGCATCAATAGCCGAGTCGATCTAGCCATGTCCGTCTGTCTGTCCGTCCGTCCGTCCGTCCGTATGTATGAACGCAAGGATCTCACCACCTATAAGAGCTAGAGACTTGAAATAGCTGTAGGTCCTCCTGGTGCCCGCGCAGATCGAGTTTGTTTCCGATAAACAATAACTTGCCCCGTTTCCCAGTAATCGATAAAAATGTATATCGAAATCCCGTTTTATATGCAATTTTGTAAAATAATAAGAGCTAGAGTCACCAAACTTGACATGTAGCTTCTAGAATGGTATATATATATCGAGTATCTTTCATTTCATACCTATCGCCACCTCCCCGCTACTCCCTATCTATTAGCGCGAGCTGCATTTGGTGTTGGAATATGAGGGGTCAGGGTATCCCCTATTCGGGAGCTCCTGACTAGAACCTCTTGTTAAAATTTTTTGTTTTCTGGATTATATATATATATATTTTTTTCGCAAACATTTATTGTGTAACTTGTACAGTTTAAAAATTAAGTTTGCACTGAGAATAACAACGATAATTATTAACAATGTGTTGGTCAGACCTATATCTACATTACTGGATTCTACTTTATTAATTACGTTAGCAGTGGAATCCACTGTTTTAGATTCTATTAAATGCATTTTGTAATACTCCAAGTTCTCATAAGGTATGTGAGGCGGCTACTAGTATTAGCCCCCCCCCCCACAGTTCTGAACTCACGGCAAGGAGCCGCCGTTCGCATCGCCAAGGCCATGGCAAGGATCTATTGGCAATATTATTTGTTAATTTTTATAGTTTATAAGCACCAAATATAGTAATATAAGATAATAGATACGTAAGAGGCAAGAAGCCGCTGACATTATAATTAAGTAAAAGGCAAGAAGCCGCTGACATTATAATTACGTAAAAAGGCAAGGAGCCGTTAACCGCATAGTCTGTGTATTATTAGAATAAGTGCATAGTTTGGGAAAGTAGCCGCTCATAGTTTGAAATTATCCGCCGGCCGCCGCTGCAACCGTGCGTTGCTGATCGGTTGTTCAACACCGCCTGCGAGAGCGCAGCTTCGATTCGGCGGCGAAGAGCGAAAGCTCCGAAGCGAAGTTGCGAAAGCTCGCGGCGAAGTCGAGAAGCCGAGGCAAGCGCATGGCTCGCTAGCGAGCGAGCCGGCACTTTTGGAGTATCGATGAGGGTGAGTAGACGTGCCAAAAAAAAGGAGTGCGAGCGCCCTCGAGTTCGGTCTGGAAAAGGAGGGGCGCGTGGAAGAGCTGCGTAAGCGGCTATCCACTTTTGTGCAGGATGGCGGCCATACATCCAAAATTTGGGCTCGGCTGGCCGAGCTAGAGTCTCAGACCGCCAAAACATTGGAGCCGTCTCCCTGGGGACTCTACCCGACGTTGACGGGCGGCCACGCCTAAAATCAGAACCAGACCTGGGGAGCTCGCAGCTGTACGAGCGTCTGCAGGTCCCGATCCCTAGTTTAGCCGTCACGGGTGCAGGGGAAACTCACGAGATTAAAAGCAGCGGAGCTCGCCGGGCGACAGCGGTCGACGCGGAGCTAGGGCGAACCCCGTACGACTCGAATAGTTGCCCTTGTATTCCCCGGCCATATTCTCAGTCGGAGGCCAAGCCTCTCGCAAACGTTCCGGAACAAGTCCGAAAGTGGGGCATGAGGTACGATGGCCGTTCCGACCCTCTCGGGTTCCTAGAGGAGCGTGCCATCACGTACGGCATAACCCTCGATCGATTGCCTCGGGCCATGAGAGAGGTATTCTGCGACCGGGCTGCTCGTTGGTTTTTAAACAGTGGACTGAGGGATGTGCCATGGTCGGTGTTTAGGAAGGGTTTCTTAGAATTCTTTCTACCACCACGCTACTTCGAGAGATTGGAAGACGAAATCCGATCCCGCCGGCAGCGTGTGGGGGAAGAATTTAAGGAATACCTAATAGAGTTGAGGGCTTTGATGCATCATGCCAGATATGAGCCGGCGCAAGAGTTGCACCGGATATATGAGAATGCCGCCCCCGATTTCTCCACCTTGTCCCAGCTGACTCAACGAGACGGTGATGAGGCAGCGAGCGGAATACTCCGGAAGCGGGGCAGGGAGTCAGGTGGCCACGAGCTCAAATAGCGCGGAGTGGGGAAGGACGGTACAGTCCCCGGGGGGACACCTTAACCAATTCCGGTCTACTCCCAACGGATCAAGAGCGTTCGTTGTGGATAGACAAGTCTGCGCCCCGTCGGCAACGGCCCCTGCGGAAGTGGCCCACCAAATGATGAACCAAGAGGCCGGAACCGGGTACGATCCGCGACGAGCATGCCGCAGGTGTGCACAGGAGGGGCACTTTGCCAGGGAATGTCCCAATGCGCCCGTTTTGTTTTGTTGGGTATGTGGACACCGGGGCAAAAGTAGCCACGACTGTTGTCGCCGCACGGAGGCGGGAAACGGGCAGATAAGGGTCGGGACGACGCCGACACACACGGGACTCGGAAATAGTACACCCGCTTAAGGTGGAGGGTGGGCGGATCGTCGCCACGGTGGAGATTGGCGGGCAGACGATGCCTGCTACTATCGATACTGGGGCCACTCGTAGCTTCATGAGCGAAGACTGCGTGCGCAAGTCGGCGATTCGGGGGAGAGTGGAGAACATACAGGCGCGCATTCGTCTAGCAGATGGGTCTACGCTCGAAGTAGGGAAGGCATTGAGGATAGACGTCGGCCTAGCGGGGAAGGTGGTCAGCATGTTAATGCTTATCATGCCCGCAATGCTGGACCACGTCATCCTGGGAATGGACTTCTTGGGTGCAATGGGCACTACGGAAGGAAGGCCTCCCAGGTCATAAAAAGGGAGCACCTGCTCGGCAACATAGAGGAGAAGAGCCGAAAGAAGGCCTCTCGCGCCAAGGAGCGGGAGTGCCTGCTCGGCAACCGATAGCAGAAGAGTTGAAAAAGGAACCGAAAGAAGGCCTCCCAGGTCATGAAAAGAGAGCACCTGCTCGGCAACAGAGGAGAGAGAAGTCGACAGAAGGCCTCGCGCGTCAGGGAACGGGAGTGCCGGCTCGGCGACTGTCGGAAAAGAAGAAGAAGAAGGAAGTAAAAGATGAGTCTTATTCGGGGTTGGGCCGAGAGCTTGAGGATCCCAAAAGGCGGCGCGTAGACCTACAAAGGCAGATCTACGCCGGTCATGCAGGCGGCACGGTGGAAGTGTGCCAAAAAACGGAGGGATTAGGAGCAATGGCTCAAATCCACATGGGCACAGGGAATCAGGAATGGCTGCCAGAGTCGAGCCGCAGGGCAAGCCCAGCGTCGAAGGACAGAGTGGCCAGCGGATTTGACACTCTTCGAGGGACTGCAGGGAGTCTCGCACATCGCGGAGCACAGGATCTGGCTTAAGGATGATAAGCCATTAATGCAGAGATATTACCCGAAGAATCCGGCCATGCAAAGGGTGATTGATGAACAGGTGGACGAGCTGATCCAGGCGGGTACCATTGAGCCGTCGCGTAGTCCACACAGCGCCCCAATCGTCTTAGTCACGAAGAAGACTGGCGAGTGGCGCATGTGTATCGACTACAGACAACTCAGCGCGCATTCCGTCCCAGACGCCTATCCTGTTCCCAGGATTAATCACATCCTTGAGCGGTTGCGTCACGCCCGGTTCATCTCCACTCTGGATTTGAAGCACGGGTACTGGCAGATACCGATGGCAGCCGATAGTCGGGAATGTACGGCGTTCACAGTCCCCGGAAGAGGTCTTTTCCAGTGGCGGGTGATGCCATTCGGTTTGCACTCGGCGGGTGCGACCTTCCAGCGAGCCTTAGACACGGTCATAGGGCCGGAAATGGAGCCCCATGCGTTCGCCTACCTAGACGACATCGTGGTAATAGGGGCGACGAAGGAACAACATGTGGAGAACTTGAGGGGGGAAGAAGTGCAGTTTCTTCCGGGATAGGTTGGTCTACCTAGGACATGTCATTTGTGGGGAAGGAATACGTACCGATCCAGAGAAGGTGGAGGCGATACGTAACCTAAGGGCCCCGACAAATTCTAAGGAGTTGCGACAGTGTCTCGGGATGGCGTCATGGTACAGGCGCTTCGTTCCCAACTTCGCGACTCAGGTGCAGCCGCTAACAGCGCTCTTAAAGAAGGGGCGGAAATGGGCATGGGATCAAGAACATGAGGAGGCATTGCGTCAATTGAAGGACAGCTTGACGACTGCCCCTGTGTTGGCTTGTCCAGACTTTTCCGCCAGATTCGTCCTACAGACTGACGCGAGCGAGCACGGCCTCGGCGCAGTGATGACGCAGACGATAGAAGGGCAGGAGCGGGTCATAGCGTACGCGAGCAGAAAGTTGCTGAAGGCCGAAGTGAACTACTCCGCCACCGAGAAAGAGTGCCTGGCAATCGTTTGGTCGATACGGAAGCTGCGTTGCTACCTAGAAGGGTACCGGTTCGACGTGATAACGGACCACTTGGCCCTAAAGTGGCTTAATTCGATCGAGAGCCTGTCAGGAGGATCGCGCGATGGGCATTGGAACTTCAACAATTCCAATTCGACGTTCACTACCGACGAGGAAAGCTCAACGTCGTGGCCGACGCACTATCAAGACATCCTCTAGAGACCTGTCAGCAAGCAGTGGTGGCCGAGCCATCCTGCAAGTGGGTCGCGAGTATGCGTGCCAGGATCGCCGAAGAGCCAGTCAAGTTCCCGGACTACGCAGAAGAAAATGGGCAGCTATATAGGCATTTAGGCCATCGGACGGACGACGAAGATTACATTCCCTGGAAGCTATGTGTGGCCAGTGGTCAACGGCAGAGGGTGTTGGCGGAATGCCATGACGCTCCCACGGCCGGGCATCAAGGCGTGAGGAAAACAGTGTCGAGGCTAGCCCAAAGGTAGTACTGGCCGGGTATGTTCCGTGACGCCGCCAGGTACGTGAAGTGTTGCGAAACCAAAAATTCAAGAGTGAGCAACTCAAACCGGCTGGACGCATGCTGACGAGGCAGGTGGCAGAGCCGATGGCAATACTTTTTGCGGATTTCGTCGGGCCCCTTCCACGGTCGAAACAAGGCAACACCATGTTACTGGTGTTTCACGATGCTTTCTCGAAATGGGTGGAGCTGGTCCCTCTCAGAAGAGCCACGGCAGCACACCTGCAAACAGCGTTCCGGGAGAGGATTTAGAGCCGATTCGGGGTGCCCAAAAAGTTCGTGTGCGACAACGGGGTACAATTCGCAAGTCAGAGTTTTAAGGCTTTCCTGGAGTCCTTGGGTGTAGAGGTCCAGTACACCGCCCCTTACTGTCCGCAAGAAAATCCTACCGAGAGGACCAACAGAACCGTGAAGACCATGATAGCGCAATAAATCGAGGGCCACCAGAGTTCGTGGGACGAACTCTTGCCCGAGATATGGCGGTCAATACGAGCGTGTCGGATTCGACCGGATTCAGTCCCGCTTTCCAGTTGCAGGGTAGGGAGCCGCGGTTGCCCGCCGCGCTATACGATCAGGTAACTCCGGGGTCCGCAACTAGTGCGTTCGACCCTAGGACAAAGGCGGATAGGTTAAAAGAAATCTTTTATATCGTTCACAGCGCGCATCAAAGGACCAGGGCAGACACTATAACTTGAGGAGACGAGAGTGGCGGCCTTCGTTGGACTCGATGGTCCTGTTAAGACAGCACCAGCTATCCAACGCCGCCGAGGGTTTCGCAGCGAAGTTGGCACCTAGGTTTGACGGCCCCTATAGGGGGGGCATATAGCTTCTAGAAAAGTATATATATATGTAGTATCTTTCTTACTTGTTTTTTTTTATATATATATATATTAATAATTTTGGTGTATTAAATTGATGTTATTATTTTTTTTTACAATTCAATAAACTGCATATGGCAAGTCTTAAACAATTGTTTTTTTTTTTAAACTTAATTTTAATTTATTTGTCTTTATATTGGCCTTTGGCTATATGTCTTATTTTTATTATTCACTCGCAGGTGAATTTACAATTTTTCCTGCCTATATTTTGTTTGGTTTTCATGCCACACGCTTATTGGGCAACTTTAATGTCGCTCAATTGTACATTAGTTTTTATAATATATAAAAAAAATATGCAACGCAGTGCAATGGAAAAAAAAATTTACGCTCTTGGAAGCGCTGTCTTCTTCAGCTTCGGAATCTTTTTGCTGTTTAACAGCTTCAACAATTCTGCCTTCATGGCCTTAAGTCTTTTTACCACTCCACTTCGCTTTGCACTCATCACACTCTACTCACTGCGTTTTTTCTTTTTTGATTTTGGGGATCCTGCTAGGAGCTCTCTTTTTTTTTCTTCTTTGTATTATGTTGTTCCTGCTGTTGTTGTTGTTGTTATCGTTGTGACTGCCGTTGCTGCTGTTGTTGTTACTGCCGTTGCTGCTGCTGTTGTTGTTTGTACTGCCGTTGCGCCTTTTTCATGTCCAGGTCTGGTTTGACCTTAGTCACGGTCGCCATGTAGGAATGATAACACTAGTGGTTTGCTTGTTGGTCAGATTCAGAATGAATCGTCTCTCTTTATTTTAAATGGACATAGCCTAAAGTACATACTAGAGTTTGGAGTTCTGTCGCTCAAAGCAGCGGCAGAACGGGAGTACATAGCATACCATATGTATTTGTATATATGTTGTTATATGTACATGCAGAAGGCATATACATTGGAATGCGCTTGGGACCAAACGGTCAAAACGTCATAGTGCTTACGCTGCAGATCTCACGCTGCAGGCCAGTCCACATATAAGTGGCTGATCATATTACGGCACTTGGCGGTAGTTGTATTATGTAAACAATGCGCTTGATACTCTAACTTTGAGATTGAGCATATGACCACTTTACATATTGTATACACTGCAATATGGTGGGCATATGCTTATTTGCATGTAACATGCTACAGGTAAGAATAATTAGTAGGGCAGACGGAAAAGTAAGTTGATTGGAAAAGGTTAGCAAAGAGTTTAACAGAATCGGAATTATTGCTAGCTTTATCTGTCCCGAGAGGAAAAGAAGATGGCAACTTAAAGATTTACGCGATTAGGCGGGGATTATTGGTAGCTGATGAATGCGAAATAAGACGATTGCAATTGAACATTACAATATCTAAATTACGATGTTATACTTCCTCTGGAGGAGATAAGGGTAATCGTTAACAAATACAAGATCAAGTGTTCTATTTAAATGATTGGATATTAAATTGATTTGAAATAACGAAAGGTTAAGCATGCAATCTAGAAACTCTTCCTAAGCGGAGGCTACTAGATAACTCCAAATTAAAATCATCCAACCCTATAAATAGGTCATTATCACGCACGTGTGAAGAAACTTCCTAAATGCAAAATAAAAACTTCATATAAACTTGAATTATCAGAAGGAGAAACGTAGAAGCATGTAATTTAGATATTCCGTGTATGAAAAGAAACTCTAACTGAGAAAATCTCAGCGTTAGTAGGCGTAGTAAAACATATGGGCTTTGACTGGAAAGTGGTTTTAACGGCAATTAACAGCTTTTTCGGATGGGGTTGTTCTTTTGCCATGTCTCGACCTGCATACACCATTTTATTTTAGGATCCCTACAGAAACTAAATGTATACTTCGAAGAAAAAATTAGGCACAACTAAACTAGCACTTAAAGTGACAACACAATGGTGATAGCTTTCGCTAGAGCGTATATATTCCGTAGGGGCGAGGTCTTGGATGTAAGCTGACTCTCGCGTTCGAAAGCCATGATCTTCAGCGTTAGAGGTTTTGAAGATCCCAAAAAAAAAACATTCTTGTACAGGATTATGCCACCATGTCACCATGTCATTAGCAATTCATAATCAAAACGTAATCGACTATTAATATTTATTATCAACAAAAGCAAGATTCAATGGCACTTTGACGTTAAATTTAGGTAATCTGCATCTTAGTGGCATTCATTTCCTTTATAATTCAGCAATAATTATAAAACTAGACAGTAAATATAGTTATATGTTGCTCGCTAAAGTGTAATAAAAGATTATCTCTTATGGCAAATGCTAGGCTCACAAAAATGGCATTATTAAATTTAATTTAGTGAGCGCAGCTTAACCAGCTGATCAGTCACTACCAATATGCATATGGATTTACATATATTTGAATCTGTTGAAAATCTTTTTCTTTTTCGTATGTTTCTTTTGTGTCAGCTAGTAGTTGAGCGGTGTGTGGCTAAAATAATATTTGATAGCATTCAATAGACTGATATGGGCCATACTCTTATTGATCTGAGCTGAAGCACAATGTAAAACAGAAGGTCATAAAACGCTCAGCAGGTGCGCATGTCAGTTTGGCTGTGCTTATCAGTGCCAAAATAAGAAATAAATCAAAACAAACAGTACAGACTTACATACATATTCCTCGACGAAAGGCCTTCCAGCGGAGAGTTTACAGCAACTGTTTTTATTGTCGATAGCTGTGTTTTTAATTTGAAATTGTTTTGGTTATGTGTACTATGACACTTTGTAAAGAAGCTACTGGCCGGGGTACATATCTCAGTCTTACCAGGTCCAGCGAGTTACAAGATATTTATAAATTCGCTGGGACGGAGGGCTAAAAGGGGGGGGGGATGAATGTTTCGACGAAAGTATACCTCGCGCTACCACGGTACTACCTGCTATACCGGGCCGCAGCCTCGTGCTACCTCTTTTAGCAGGCCGGAGCCTCGTACCGCCCACGCTATCGGGCCATGGCCACGTACCACCTGCACTATCGGGCCTCAGCCACGTGCCAACTACTCTATCGGGCCTCAGCCACGTGCCAACTACTCTATCGGGCCGCAGCCACGTACCAACTACTCTATCGGGCCACGTACCAACTACACTACTGGGCCTTGGCCCCGCGCCAACTACTCTATCGGGCCTCAGCCACGTTCCAACTACACTACTGGGCCTTGGCCCCGCACCAACTACACTATCCCCCTAGGCTATGGTGAACATCGGCTATTGCCGATGTTTTGCACAAATATAACTGCCCGAGATTACGAAGATCTGCTTTAAGTTAATCATTGAGACACCGTTCACTTTATTCACAACTTTTATTATATTCTACCCTAACGAACTTCCTAGCCTAAGGCCCTGCCGCACTGTCTTGGGGCTCTAGCGCTCCGCTATGCACTTCACGTTTTTCTCTGCTCGCACTCCTTTTCAGCACGTCTAATACATTGTTGATTATTATATAATTAATACACTGCGGCTTCTTGCCTCTTATATAACTAATACATTGTTTGGTTATTCCGTAAGGCTTAGCCATGGGGACGATGGCTCCTCGCCAAGAAAACTGTGGGGCGGCGGACCTCAGTAGCCGCCTCACAACCCCCCCTCACTTCGAGCAGGTGACGGTCACGTCGCCTCTCGCGTTCAACGTAACGCTGTAGTCGCGCTCCCCGTCAGATACGTGGAAACGAGTGGGTCGGCATCGGAACCGGCAGATTCGCGCCTCTCTCGCGATCAGTTCCACCACGCCCGACGACAACGGTGTTCCGCCAGGAAACACCTTCCAGCCCGAGGGGAGTACGGGTTCCTTGCCGGGGCTCTCCGGCGTTACCTTAACGACGGCACTGCGGGCGACAATCTCGATCTCGGTGTCGGGCTCCTTGGTGGGGCTCTCCGGCGAGACCTCAACGTCGGCACTGCGGGCGATCGTGTCGACCTCGGCGTTGGGCTCCTCTTCCAGCACCGAGTCCAGACTGGTATCCCACCCGTCGATACCGTCGAAAAGGTCCACTATATCATCCCACAATTCGCTCTCCGTGGGAGTCTTTAGAGCCATTGGGGAGGAGTCCCTGGTTAAACTATAAGTCTTGGGCGACGAAGCAGTCACCACCGCGTCCTCCTTATCGGACCACACTTCGCCCCGGCCCTCCTGGCGAGTAACGAAGGGGCCTTCTAGGGACGGCGCCTTGCCTTCTTGGCCGAACCAGGCGTCCTCCAACTCCCGCCGGGCGATGGTGTCGGGTGTCTCGGCGCGGGCAATGGGCACGAGCGCGGGCATCTCGTCCTCGTGGTCGAACCACTCATCCTCCGACCCCTTTCGACAGATTGCTTCAGACGACTCGGCGCGGGCTGTGGACACGGGCGAGTTCGCCGCATCTTTGCTGCCGACACAGCGCTCTTCCACGACCATCTGGCAGACCGCAATCGGTATTGGCCAGGGTTCGGGATGCCCTCGAGAAGCGATCTCGCAACGGCGGTTATCCTTCCCGAGCTGGGAAGGACCCTTCTGGCGCTCGCGGGGCAAACGCGGCACGCGCCGCTGCGATCCTCCTGGCTTCTCGGTCTCCGCGCGAAACCTCTTCGTGGCCGACGAGGACGCTCCCTCCGGACTGGGTCGGCGTTGGCCTCCACTCCGGCGACGCTTGCCCCGGCCGGCTCTCCGTCGGCGATGACGGCTGCGTCGGCGCTTTCCGCCTGGGCCTTCTTCGGCACCCCCCACTCGCGCTTTGCAAGGTTAAGACGGGGTTTGTCGGTTTCCACGGGAACTTTCGGTTGGTAGCGCAGCGTTATACGGGGAAACTGGCTGTCCGGATCTACCTCCAGACAGTGGGTGGCGAAGCGGCGACGGAATGCCGGTCCGTCCTCCTCGTCCTCTGTTGACGAGTGGGTTCTGGACCGCGGCTCGGCGGGTCTGCTTCCCAGCCGTCTGCTCGGACTCCGCTCGGCGCCTCCGTCGGGGCCGACTCCGTGTCTCCGGCCGACGGGGAGATATCTTCTCCTACCGCCTCTACTGCCCCGACCTCCTGCACTGGAGGTGTGTGCTTCACTGCTTCGAGCAGTACGGACTCTTCCTCGTCCATCTCGCCGGTCGGGGTTGGGGTTGCCGGCCCTGATGACTGTGCCGAGTGGGATGCGAGGGGCAGAGATGGGGGCTCTTCCGCGTACGGTGGCGAGTTTCGTCCGAATGGCCCCTACACGAACATTGTTGTGACCTCGACTGCCATTAGCATGACCATCCCGTCCAGCCTCTTCATGACGTTGGTCCGCCGGGAGTATAGGGTATGGCGGAACTGGCGAGGCGGCCCTTGTCGTTCTCTTTGGTAGTACTCGCGTCCCCGGCGGGGGTCGCGCGGGCGTCCTCCGGCTCCCGGCCCGGGGAAAGGCTCGGTGTCTCCGCTGCTGACGTCTTCGTCTGACGAGATGCTGATAATTTCGGGTTCCATCTGTAAATTAGCTTATTCGTTAGCTTACTAGTTACTTATTTGTTAATGCCCTATCCTCTCAGTGCGGCTCACATTTTACTAGACCTATTCTCAATTATGTTATTAGTGTTAGTCTTATCTAAACTTTATTATAATGGTTTCGTTGGGCGACGGGTGTCGCTCTCATCCTTCGCCTGCTCGTGGGCATTTACGTTCCCTGGATCTTCATCTTCTTCGTCGCTCGTCGCCTTTTGGTTGAATGGTTTCAACTGTGAAATGTTGGCCACCCTCTTCTGGTCGCCTGATTTCACCAGCCGTACAATATTGGGGGACTTAAATTTGACGACCCAATAGGGGCCGTCAAATTTGGGTGCCAACTTTGCGGCGAAACCTTCGGCGGCTTTGGATAGCTGGTGCTGTCTTAACAGGACCATCGAGTCTAATGAAGGCCGCCACTCTCGTCTTTGATTGATTTCTTTTAACCTATCCGCCTTTGTCCTAGGGTCGAACGCACTAGTTGCGGACCGCGGAGTTACCTGATCGTACAGAGCGGCGGGCAACCGCGGCTCCCTACCCTGCATCAGGAAAGCGGGACTGAATCCGGTCGAATCCGGCACGCTCGTGTTGACCGCCAGCGAGATCTCGGGCAAGAGTTCGTCCCATGAACTCTGGTGGCCCTCAATAAATTGCGCTATCATGGTCTTTACAGTCCTGTTGGTCCTCTCAGTGGGATTCTCTTGCGGACAGTACGGGGCGGTATACTGGATCTCTACACCCAGAGACCCCAAAAACGACTTGAAGCTCCGGCTCGTAAACTGTACCCCGTTGTCGCACACAAACTTTCTAGGTACCCCGAACCTACTTAGAATCCTCTCTCGAAACGCAGTCTGCAGGTGCGCTGCTGTGGCTCTTCTGAGAGGGACCAATTCCACCCACTTCGAGGAAGCGTCATGGAACACCAGTAGCATCGTGTTTCCATGTCTCGACCGTGGAAGGGGTCTGACGAAGTCCGCGCAAAGTACCGCCATCGGCTCTGCCACCTGCCTCGTCAGCATGCGGCCAGCCGGTTTGAGTTGCTCAGTCTTGAATTTTTGAAAGTCTTCGCAATATCTCACGTATCTGGCGGCATCGCGGAACATACCCGGCCAGTAGTACCGCTGGGCTAACCTCGACACCGTTTTCCTGACACCTTGATGCCCGGCCGTGGGAGCATCATGGCATTCCGCCAACACCCTCTGCCGTTGACCACTGGCCACACATAGCTTCCAGGGAATGTAATCTTCGTCGTCCGTCCGATGGCCTAAATGCCTATATAGCTGCCCATTTTCTTCTACGTAGTCCGGGAACCTGGCTGGCTCTTCGGCGGTCCTGGCATACTCGCGACCCACTTGCAGGGTGGCTCGGCCACCACTGCTTGCTGACAGGTCTCTAGAGGATGTCTTGATAGTGCGTCCGCCACGACGTTGAGCTTCCCTCGACCATAATGGACGTCAAATTGGAACTGCTGCAGTTCTAACGCCCATCGCGCGATTCTTCCGGACGGACTCTTGATCGAGTTGAGTCACTTGAGTGCTAGATGGTCAGTAATCACGTCGAACCGGTACCCTTCTAGGTAGCAGCGCAACTTCCGGATCGACCACACTATTGCCAGACACTCTTTCTCAGTGGCGGAATAGTTCACCTCGGCCTTCAGCAACTTCCGGCTAGCATACGCTATCACTCGCTCTTGGCCATCAATCGTCTGTGTCAGCACTGCGCCGAGGCCATACTCACTCGCGTCAGTCTGCAAGACGAACTTGGCGGAAAAGTCGGGGCAAGCCAACACAGGGGCAGTCGTCAAGCTATCCTTCAATTGGCGCAATGCCTCCTTAAGAGCGCTGTAAGTGGCTGTACTTGAGTCGCGAAGTTGGGGACGAAGCGCCTGTACCATGACGCCATCCCGAGACACTGCCGCAGTTCTTTGCAATTTGTCGGGGCCCTCAGGCTACGTATCGCCTCCACTTTCTCTGGATCAGTACGTATTCCTTCCCCGCAAATCACATGTCCTAGGTAGACTAACCTCTCCCGGAAGAAGCTGCATTTTTTTCTATTTAACCTGAGATTGGCCGCCCTTAGCCGGCGGAATACCTCCCTCAAATTCTCTACATGCTGTTCTTTCGTAGCTCCTAGTACCACGATGTCGTCCAGGTAGGCGAACGCATGGGGCTCCATTTCCGGTACTATTACTGTATCCAATGCTCGCTGAAAGGTCGCACACGCCGAGTGCAAACCGAATGGCATCACCCGCCACTGGAAAAGACCTCTTCCGGGGACTGTGAACGCCGTACATTCCCGACTATCGGCTGCCATCGGTATCTGCCAGTACCCGTGCTTCAAATCCAGAGTGGAGATGAACCGGGCGTGACGCAACCGCTCCAGGATGTGGTTAATACGAGGCACCGGATAAGCGTCCGGAATGGAGTGCGCGTTGAGTTGTCGGTAGTCAATACACATACGCCACTCGCCAGTCTTCTTCTTAACCATGACGATCGGGGCGCTGTGCGGACTACGCGACGGCTCGATGGCATTTGCCCGGCTCAGTTCGTCCACTTGCTCGTCGATCACCCTCTGCATGGCCGGATTCTAGGGATAGTATCTCTGTTTCAACGGCTTGTCATCCTTCATCCGGATTCTGTGCTCCGCGATGTGCGAGACTCCCTGCAGCCCCTCGAAGAGAGCCAGCTCTGACTCCAGGAACTCCCTCAGTTCTGGATCCAGATCCTGGCCACTCCGCCTCTTCGATGCCGTTCTCGCCCCCTCCTGGAACCACTTCGACTCCAGACAGAACTCCATGACCGCTCGATTCTCGCAGTCGCTCCTAGCCCCCTATGTCCGTGTGGATTCTGGCCATTGCTCCTACTCCGTCCTTCCCCTGGCACGTTCCCGCCGTGCCGCTTCCGTAGCCAACATAAGTCTGCCTTTGCAGCTCTACGCGCCGCCTCTTGGGTTCTTCAGGCTCTCGATTCGAGCCGGGCTTTACTTCCCTTCTCCTGACCTTTTCCATCAGATGCCGAGCACGTGCTCCCCGTCCATTACCTGGGAGGCCTTCCTCCGACTCCCTCTGTCGCCGAGCAGGTGCTCCCCTTTCATGACTCGGGAGGCCCTTCTCCGACTCCTCGCTCGTTCCTGGCCCCACGCCCGGTGTCGGGCGTCTAGGACTGTCTAGGACCAGTTCTGCCTCGCCGCAGGGTATTGCAGCGCCCATTGCACCCAATAAATCCATACTCAGGATTACGTGGTCCAACATTGAGGGCATGATGAGCATCGTCATGCTGATCGTTATTTCCCCTAAGCTGACGTCTACTCTCAAGGCTTTCTCCACCTCTAGGGTGGACCCATCCGCCAGGCGGATGCGTGCCTGTATTTCCTCCGCTCTTCCCCGAATCGTCCACTTGCGTACGCAGTCTTCACTCATGAAGCTACGAGTGGTTCCAGTATCGATCGTGGCAGGCATCGTTCGTCCGCCAATCTCTGTAGCGACGATCCGGCTACCGTCCACCTTCAGCGGGTGTCCTACTACTGCGTTCCGTGTGTATCGGCGCCGACCCGATCCTGGCCCGGGCGACGCCGTTGTCCGTTTCCCGCCTCCGCGCGGCGGCAACACTCCTGACTACTTCGGCCCCGGCTTCCACATACTCAACAAAATAAGACGGAGCCGTTGGGACATTCCCTGGCTAAGTGCCCCTCCTGTGCGCACCTACGACACGCGCGTCGCGGATCATATCCGTTCCCGGCCTCTTGGCTCATCATCCGAGGGGCCACCTCTGCGTGAGTTGCAGCGGGTGGGGCGGAGACCCTGTTGTCCACAACGGTCGTTCCGGATCCGCTGGGAGCAGACCGGAACGGATTGAGATGTCCCCCCAGGGACTGTGCCGTCCTCGCCCATTCTGCACTATTCGAATTCGAGACACCCGGGGCTACGGGTTGGCTGCCTGAGTACACCGCCCTTTGCCTCACGACGGTCTCGTATTCTACGGCCAGTTGAGTTAGCTGGGATAGGGTAGAGAAGTCTTGCCGTCGCACATAAAGCCTGTATTCCGGAGCGGCGTTCTCGTAGATCCGGTGCAGCTCTTGTGCCGGCTCGTATCTAGCGTGATGCATAAGGACCCTCAGCTCTATTAAATATTCTTTGAATTCTTCGCCTACGCGCTGCCTCCGGGATCGTATCTCGTCCTCAAGCCTCTCGAAGTAACGAGGGAGCAAGAAAAACTCCAGGAAACCCCTCCTAAACACGGCCCACGGCACATCCCTTAGCCCACTGCTCAGAAACCAACGAGCAGCCCTATCGCAGAACACTTCACTCATTGCCCTGGCATGCGGTCGAGGGCAATACCATAGGTGATGGCGCGCTCCTCGAGGTCCTCTAAGAACGTGACGTGGCCGCCCGCCAACGTCGGGTGGGACGCCCCATGATGGCGGCTCAACAGTTTTAGCGTACTGAGACTCCAGCTCGGCAAGCCGAGCCCAAATCTCAGTCGAATAACCGCCATCCTGCACGTAGGTGGACAGCCGCTTACGTAGCTCCTCCACGCGCCCCTCCTTTTCCAGCCCAAACTCCTGGGCGATCGCCACTAACTCCTCTTTGCGTCGCTGGTGAATCCAACGGACGCCTACCCCCGGGTTTTGGCACTCACCTGCCTCCATCCTTTATTATATACCTTCTTGGTAACCGACGCCGCTGATTCCCTCTCTTCCTGTTTTAGGGGTTCCGCCTTTCCCTTTATTACTTGTCTCCTTTTTTTTTTGGTGTCTTTGTTACTTTTACGCCGATCTTATTCAGCCACTTTTGTTTTCTCTTTATTTTGCCTTGTTTTCTCTTTATTTTGCCTTAATATCTTACACCAAACAAAAAACAAGAAGATTCAAAAAAAATTGTTTTTCTTTTCCTTTGTTTATATAAAAAAAACTCAACAAAAGGTAATTAAATTTTCCTCTTCACTTTTTCACTTTTAGGCCGTTCCTCACTTGGTCGCTGCCTTCGCCTTTATTGGGTACCTTGGTTTCTTCTTGTATACTTAACTGTTTGTTTTATTTCTATTATTTATTTTGTTTAATTAATTTTATTTATAAAAAATTTTATTTTTATCCACTTATTTTTATTTTAAAATATCAATCTTAAAATGCGACCATCCTCTCTTCCCCGACAACTGTACTGACGAATTTAACTTTTCACCGCGCGTGAGTTGAATTCGACTGCGCCGCGCGTTTGTGCACCAGTGTGCGAGCGTGATCTCGACTTCGCCCGTCTGGCGCGCGCGCGCTGTACTTTTACGACCGACCGTAATGTTTTGGTCTCCTTGCTTTGCGTGCTAGCTTTTTGCAAGCATTTTTGTCGCGTGCTAGCTTTTTGCAAGCATTTTGTCGCTAAAATTCTGCACGTGTTCATTTTTCTGTCTCTGCCTAACACAGGGTATAAAAATGTCCGCTGGGGTATACTGGACTACTTAATCCCCTAGTTTTATATTTCACACCTATATCATATCCTCATTCTCTTGTTCTCCGCTAGGGTACTTTCCCTCTAGGGTATGCCCAACTTAAAATACCCTGTATGCAAAAAAAAAATTTTTAAAACACCTATTTAGGCATACTTGCGGGGCTTCAATCCGCAACTATGCCACGCCCCTAAACTCATCTTGTCCCTGCTCGGGCGCCACTTGTAAAGAAGCTGCTGGTCGGGGTACATATTTCAGTCTTACCAGGTCCAGCGAGTTACAAGATATTTATAAATTCGCTGGGACGGAGGGCTAAAAGGGGGGGATGAATGTTTCGACGAAAGTATACCTCGCGCTACCACGGTACTGCCTGCTATACCGGGCCGCAGCCTCGTGCTACCTCTTTTAGCAGGCCGGAGCCTCGTACCGCCACGCTATCGGGCCATGGCCACGTGCCAACTACTCTATCGGGCCTCAGCCACGTGCCAACTACTCTATCGGGCCGCAGCCACGTACCAACTACTCTATCGGGCCTCAGCCACGTACCAACTACACTACTGGGCCTTGGCCCCGCGCCAACTACTCTATCGGGCCTCAGCCACGTTCCAACTACACTACTGGGCCTTGGCCCCGCACCAACTACACTATCCCCCCTAGGTTAGGGTGAACATCGGCTATTGCCGATGTTTAGCGCAAATATAACTGCCCGAGATTACGAAGATCTGCTTTCAGTTAATCATTGAGACTCCGTTCACTTTATTATATTCTACCCTGACTAACTTCCTAGCCTAAGGTCCTGCCGCGCTGTCCTGGGGCTCTAGCGCTCCGCTATGCACTTCACGTTTTTCTCTGCTCGCACTCCTTTTCAGCACGTCTACTCACCATGATCGGTATTTCCAAAGTGCCGGCTCGCTCGCTAGCGAGCCATGCGCTTGCCTCGGCCGCTCAACTTCGCCGCAAGCTTTCGCAACTTCGCTTCGGAGCTTTCGCTCTTCGCCGCCGAATCGAAGCTGCGCTCTCGCAGGCGGTGTTGAACAACCGATCAGCAGCGCACGGTTGTAGCGGCGGCCGGCGGTTAAATTCAAACTATCTTATAACTTTCGTGGCTCCTTGCCTCTTTACTCGCTAATATAATGTTGATTATAATATAATCAATACACTGCGGGTTCTTGCCTCTTATATAACTAATACATTGTTGATGATTATATAATTAATACACTGCGGCTTCTTGCCTCTTATATAACTAATACATTGTTGGGTTATTCCGTTTGATTTAGCCATGGGGACGATGGCTCCTCGCCAAGAAAACTGTGGGGCGGCGATCGTCAGTAGCCGCCTCACAACTTATTCATTCTTTTAGGTTTTAAATTGTGAGTACTGAATAATATACTCCCCGACACACTAATTGGGAATAAAAAATTAAAAAAAATATTAAAATAAATTCACAAATTCCATGCACTCTTCCCCAACAACAATGGGGGATATACCTGTATTCAAATTAGCTCGTTCTTTTTTTTTCTCTCTATATATAGAAATATATTTATATATATTTCTTTTTCTTTTTATACCCAGAAGTTCTGGGTTCTGGGCCAGAACCCATTGAAAATGGGTAAAAGGGGTATATTATATTTGTGCAAAATGAAAATGTATGTAACAGGCATAAAGTATATATATTCTTGATCAACTTGGCTACGTCCGAACCGACGTAGCCAAACTTTTGGATGTAAAATTATTTTTCAAAACAGGGTTATAAACGGGAACTACAGGGCTTATATAAGGTCTCAGATCTGTTTCTTTCGCGGATTAGAATGAAGCTAGTTGCGCTGCCAACGTGCAGGCAGGCAGGATCATTAGCAGCTGACAGTGACAGACAAAAGCTGATTGCTTCGTTACACAAACGCATGCTGTTAGCATCGCTTACGCGGTTCAATTTAAATAGGAAAACGGCGACCGTTACATACCCCACCAACTCGAGTCGGCCGATCATTTCTATGCAAAATAAAATTGTTCTAAAAAACCTCAATCAAATATGGTTTAATTTAACCATGTTTCTGGAGACGCGATTATATCCGAATCGAAGGAAGTGCTGGCCATGAAAAGATTTTTAAGCTTGGAAATGAGACCACTGACATTCTGGTAATAAATAGAGACTTGATCAGGAGACGAAGTTAGTTTTTTGGGGCAGAAATGGTACCCTGTATTGAAGGGACTGGAAGGGTGACAGGCTGGTTACGCTTTTTTTTGGCTTGAACTAAATTATTGAGAACAAATCATATGGCACATTAATTTTGAATGATGCTACATCGCGAGGGGTGGAGAAATTAAATTTGGTTAGAAACACGCTGGCAGAAGATTTGCTAGCAACATAGGCTGAAAATGACTCACAAGTGGTGTCAGGTAATTCAGGATTTGGTAGGGCTAAAGAGGCATTGATTGTTTTTCAGAATCGGGGCTAGATTACGCGCAGGCCTTTGCGTCCAGGAGCTGACGGGACAATTACTGGAGATAAAACGGGGAAAGTATTTGGGCAGTCGATCGGAGAAGGCGATAAGGACAACATTGGAGATAAATCCAAGTTGCTAGGCAGGGACAAAAGAGGCGTAGGTGTCTGGACAGACGGAGAGGGCAACTTCAAAAATTGAGGCTCTAACCGGCGATTAGGTGGAGACGCGAATTTATAAATACTAAGCAACTCAAAACTCTCAAGAGCTGCTTGGATACATTAAGTTTAACAAAATTGATTTCTCACAGAAGTATACATTCGGAGAAATCAATTTGCTTGTCGATGCATTCTCGCCACCTCAGCCCTTCTTTTCAATTGCAGCGATCTTGTCGCAATCACGCCCAGTGAGACCTGTACATTTAGCATGCATCATATTCTCACACAGCCAGCAATTAAAAAATTGAGTCTGTGCAGAATCATCAGCCTGCTTGAATGTGCAAGATTTCTTACAGATTTCTTCTTGGGAGGCGCTGAGAAAAACGAAACACAGTGCACTTAAATAGAGCAAGCGAACGCTCAAAATAATATTCGTAGACAAACAAATTGTTTGGTCCGAAAGGCAACAGCAAAAATTTGTTAAAGCGCGATGCACAACCAGAAATATGCACCTGCAAACACACTCACAAACAAGTGTATGCAGGAAGCGCCAAAACAAAAGAATCAAAATGGACAATAAGAACAGCACGGAAATGTCGCCGCGTTTAATAAATGCAATAAATAACAGACTTACGCTGCACAACAAATAGCACTTGCACAAGTAATTACAGCCTTTTAAATAAAGTAAAAAAAATGGAAATGAAATCAAAATGCAGGATTAAAGAGCAAAAATATAAAAATCATGGAGCTCAAGTAAAACACGTCAACAATTTTAAACTGACAATAGCTTTGACAATAGCTGTAATTTTTATTCACCTAAGTAAAACGACTTTGACAATTGTTATTTCAATGAAAGATCTAAAATCAAAACTAACTCGTATGATATTAGATTTGGCAAAATACAAATTTACCGTAGAATACCGCAAAGGGAAAAACGTTAAAAAAATCGTACATATTAAATTTAGTGCAAACAGGTGTTTCTTGGAAATCTTGCGCTTTCACGATTCGCGTTCGATGATTTTTACTTCAATGGAAAGCAAGACTTAGATCAGTTCTTCCAAGCGCTTGATTCGGAAATCAGGGTATAAGGCATCATAAATTTACAATAGTCAACTTGAATAAAGCTTTCAAAATCTATTTCGCAGCATATATTAATCGCAATCGATTCGTCTAACTGCACAGGACTATCAGCTGTTCGATGTAGGACATCCAATCTAAGTTTGGATCCTTAGATTTTAACTATTTTCATTGCTTTCTTTATTATTTTAATGTAATATACGAGTTTCCTGTGAGAACATAGTAGTTACCTTTAGCATCGATTTCCGTTTTAATCATTTTCTTTATACACAGCTATCTAAAACTTTAAAGCACAACATCCATTGCACTTTCGATGGGCCCGGCGAACCTGCTCTCCGATGGATATAAGTGTGAGTGACAACTCTAAATATAACTTAAAGTGAGTATGGGCTATCATTGGCAAACGAATTATTTAATTAGGAGAGTTAGGAGAGTAAGGAATGGGGAGCGATCAACATCTAAGGCACCCTAGCCACTATTATTGCCACATAGCAGTCCGCCGTTTTCATTTTGTTTAATAACCTCTGTCCACTGAACACATTTCTTACACATTTCTGAAAATGTCACATTTTTGCAAAATGTGTAAAATGCGGCCTGTACGTTTCCCCATAAGAAAACACATTTCAGTTCGTTGGAGTTTTCCGGTGCCATCGTGTGGTTCTGGATATTCTAAATTTAGTAATAAGCGTCCTGTTTACCAGGCACATATCAATGAGATTCTTGGGCTCAAAAGGGTAGATTCGGAGTCGGCTTGCGTGAGTTCTCCGACAAGGTCAATTCGCAAATGCGTTGCAGACTTTATAGGCACTTTGAAGCAAATCTCAGGATGCACTATAGTGCACGCGCTGCTTCAAAAATACGACACCCAGAATCAGACCAAATGGGAGGAGGACGCAGGAATCGTCAAGCCGATGAATTCTTCGCATTCTGGAAAGGCGTCAAAGGTTGGAGAGAGTGCAACTTCCCATGTGACCAATTCTCAGGTGGGCAAATCCATCCATACTGCTAACGCCAGGAAAATTGTGCTTGTAGCCGAAACTCACCAAAATGGCTGCAGTTTTTGTGATGAATCTGGTCACGGGATCTACACATCAGGAATTTCGAAAATTTGTCTCCATCCCTGCGGCATAAAGAAGTAAAGAAATTGGGCTTACTTGTGGAGGAAAGTATCGTACCCTGCAGCATTTTACTACATCAGCAGAATATGAAGTGTCGACAGTATCACGCCATTTCAACTTACTCTCACTTCTTTACTTCTCTTGTTGTGCTCTTGGCCACTGCAGTGGTTATGGTGAAGAATACTTCTGGTTCCTTGTTTCTCTGAAGGACCTTGTTAGTTACTTCGGCTAGATACTTCCAGTCCTGTAGAGGGACACGCCTCAGATACAGTAAAATTTCAGGCCACACGCAATGCACCAGTTGGCAATTGATGAGCGTGATGTATTTCTAATTAGATCGTTGACGATTTCATATCTAAAGCAAACTCAGCTGCAAGGCAGACGGTATATTGTCTCGTGGCGATTTCAAGTTTCATAAGTGGTATTTCAGACACAAAGAACTCCTCGATGGAGTAGCTCATGAAGATAAGGAACAATATTTAAAGTTACATGGACCAGTTGCTATTTAAATTTACTGTTATAGATTTCACTGTTAAACCCTGCAGGCGTTCAGTTCTGTCTATTATTGGCCGGTTTGCTTGTTTCTTTAATAGCTTTTTAACGACAAATAAACGTGGGATGAAAGCTAGCCGATTGCACGTGATACAACCTGGAGGGAGCTATGCAGCAGTTTTCGCAACATTCGCCATGTATCGTTTCCCAGAGTAGTATTCTTCGAAGGAGCTGATGTTGATACATGGATTTTGCGATGCCAGTGTGGAGGCCTATGGAGCCTACATCTACGTGGTGGCCAGAAGACCTCTAGCCACAAGTTGTATCCTTTGCTCCAAGTCTCAAGTTACGCCGTTAAAAATATTGTCTGTCCCAAAGCTGGAATTATATGGAGCAAAGCTGTTGGCTAATCTGAAGCATGAGGTCAGCGCATAGGCCAAATCTTTCGTCCGCAGGATTTTCGTTCAGTAGGGTTTTTAGAATGTTCTATATTCGAAACAATGTCCGCTTCAAAAACTAAGATATAGATATATATATATATTTATTATATGTATCGCTTTATAATTTTAATATGCCTAATGGAATGAATCCTAATGGATTGCACCTATGCGAGACTCTAACGCATTGACGCATTTCAACAGAATTCAGCATGGTACTCGACAGACAAGATAAATATTCACCGATTCATATTAAAATATAACAAAATCATTTAATGAAAGAAAGCAGTTGATCTCAAGATACATGATTATATTACAAGAGAATTGTGAATTTCCTTAGATTTCCCGAAATATTCAAATCCGAATTAATGATTTTATAATAATAATATACTGATTTCTGTTCAAGAAAATATCTTTAGTTTTCCAACATAACTTCACTTGAGAAAACTTTTATCTTAGGCAACTTAGGCAACTTAGAAAACTTTTATCTTATCTTTGGCAATTGGTTCGATATCAATGCAATGTTAATCGTAAATCTTTAAATACATCAGATTTACCAAAAAAGTCCTCATTACTCTATATTAACTCACTCTTACTTCCATCGTTTCGTGCACTTGGGCCCAATATGACGTCGATGTTGGTGGGTGTGTGTAGGTGTATTATTGTATATGTATCATTGTTGCCTTTGTACAAAGAAAGTTAAATGAAAGTATTTATATATATTGATGTACATAAGAATATCTCAACCTTACCCTTGCCAAGTATATTTATAGGTCAAAAGGAATATTACTACTGCTGCTTAACTCTAATATCTATCGGCTAATTTTTAATTCAATATAATAGATTTTTTCTTCATGTTTGTTTAGTTGCTTAAATTTACTTAAGCTTCGATCAATGGGAACAATTTAGGTAGACATCGCAAAGACAAAATTTAAGTTTGATGTGATGTATGTATGGATGTTTGCTTCGAATTTCATTCAGGTGGCTTCTGTTTTACTAAGTGTAATTGCTTTTATCTTTTGGCCTGTCCATGCGCTTTACTTTTTGTCAATTCTAATTCTAATTCTTTCAATAAGAGCGACGAAGGTAGCACAAAGGAGAATTAATAGTCAATTACACTACGCAACACAGATTTTAAGTCATAATTTCATTGTGGGTCTGAATAAAACTTGTGACGTTGGTATCCATTTAAATAAGTCAACTATCGCCAGACACATTTGATGATCATCAACGAGCAGTCTCGAATGTGGCACTGGAGCACGGTTCCGAAATCTTCTTGGAGTAGATTTACTACCCTTGTCTCCGAGCCAATATATATGCACCAAGAGATTGGTGAAAAGGGGACCAGCGCTAGCGGCAGCACCTCTGCCACAAGGCTGTTTCAATATCTTTCAATACTTAGATTTGAAAATACTTTTCTACTCGCACGTGTGCTTCAATAGAGATTTATATTATTATACCCTGAACCCAATAAAAATGGGTAAAAAGGGTGTATTGGTTACGCTTTTTTTGGCTTGAACTAAATTATTGAGAACAAATCATATGGCACATTAATTTTGAATGATGCTACATCGCGAGGGGTGGAGAAATTAAATTTGGTTAGAAACACGCTGGCAGAAGATTTGCTAGCAAGCACAAGTGGTGTCAGGTAATTCAGGATTTGGTAGGGCTAAAGAGGCATTGATTGTTTTTCAGAATCGGGGCTAGATTACGCGCAGGCCTTTGCGTCCAGGAGCTGACGGGACAATTACTGGAGATAAAACGGGGAAAGTATTTGGGCAGTCGATCGGAGAAGGCGATAAGGACAACATTGGAGATAAATCCAAGTTGCTAGGCAGGGACAAAAGAGGCGTAGGTGTCTGGACAGACGGAGAGGGCAACTTCAAAAATTGAGGCTCTAACCGGCGATTAGGTGGAGACGCGAATTTATAAATACTAAGCAACTCAAAACTCTCAAGAGCTGCTTGGATACATTAAGTTTAACAAAATTGATTTCTCACAGAAGTATACATTCGGAGAAATCAATTTGCTTGTCGATGCATTCTCGCCACCTCAGCCCTTCTTTTTCAATTGCAGCGATCTTGTCGCAATCACGCCCAGTGAGACCTGTACATTTAGCATGCATCATATTCTCACACAGCCAGCAATTAAAAAATTGAGTCTGTGCAGAATCATCAGCCTGCTTGAATGTGCAAGATTTCTTACAGATTTCTTCTTGGGAGGCGCTGAGAAAAACGAAACACAGTGCACTTAAATAGAGCAAGCGAACGCTCAAAATAATATTCGTAGACAAACAAATTGTTTGGTCCGAAAGGACTTTGTTAAAGCGCGATGCACAACCAGAAATATGAACCTGCAAACACACTCACAAACAAGTGTATGCAGGAAGCGCCAAAACAAAAGAATCAAAACGGACAATAAGAACAGCACGGAAATGTCGCCGCGTTTAATAAATGCAATAAATAACAGACTTACGCTGCACAACAAATAGCACTTGCACAAGTAATTACAGCCTTTTAAATAAAGTAAAAAAAAATGGAAATGAAATCAAAATGCAGGATTAAAGAGCAAAAATTTAAAAATCATGGAGCTCAAGTAAAACACGTCAACAATTTTAAACTGACAATAGCTTTGACAATAGCTGTAATTTTTATTCACCTAAGTAAAACGACTTTGACAATTGTTATTTCAATGAAAGATCTAAAATCAAAACTAACTCGTATGATATTAGATTTGGCAAAATACAAATTTACCGTAGAATACCGCAAAGGGAAAAACGTTAAAAAAATCGTACATATTAAATTTAGTGCAAACAGGTGTTTCTTGGAAATCTTGCGCTTTCACGATTCGCGTTCGATGATTTTTACTTCAATGGAAAGCAAGACTTAGATCAGTTCTTCCAAGCGCTTGATTCGGAAATCAGGGTATAAGGCATCATAAATTTACAATATTCAACTTGAATAAAGCTTTCAAAATCTATTTCGCAGCATATATTAATCGCAATCGATTCGTCTTACTGCACAGGACTATCAGCTGTTCGATGTAGGACATCCAATCTAAGTTTGGATCCTTAGATTTTAACTATTTTCATTGCTTTCTTTATTATTTTAATGTAATATACGAGTTTCCTGTGAGAACATAGTAGTTACCTTTAGCATCGATTTCCGTTTTAATCATTTTCTTTATACACAGCTATCTAAAACTTTAAAGAACAACATCCATTGCACTTTCGATGGGCCCGGCGAACCTGCTCTCCGATGGATATAAGTGTGAGTGACAACTCTAAATATAACTTAAAGTGAGTATGGGCTATCATTGGCAAACGAATTATTTAATTAGGAGAGTTAGGAGAGTAAGGAATAGGGAGCGATCAACATCTAAGGCACCCTAGCCACTATTATTGCCACATAGCAGTCCGCCGTTTTCATTTTGTTTAATAACCTCTGTCCACTGAACACATTTCTTACACATTTCTGAAAATGTCACATTTTTGCAAAATGTGTAAAATGCGGCCTGTACGTTTCCCCATAAGAAAACACATTTCAGTTCGTTGGAGTTTTCCGGTGCCATCGTGTGGTTCTGGATATTCTAAATTTAGTAATAAGCGTCCTGTTTACCAGGCACATATCAATGAGATTCTTGGGCTCAAAAGGGTAGATTCGGAGTCGGCTTGCGTGAGTTCTCCGACAAGGTCAATTCGCAAATGCGTTGCAGACTTTATAGGCACTTTGAAGCAAATCTCAGGATGCACTATAGTGCACGCGCTGCTTCAAAAATACGACACCCGGAATCAGACCAAATGGGAGGAGGACGCAGGAATCGTCAAGCCGATGAATTCTTCGCATTCTGGAAAGGCGTCAAAGGTTGGAGAGAGTGCAACTTCCCATGTGACCAATTCTCAGGTGGGCAAATCCATCCATACTGCTAACGCCAGGAAAATTGTGCTTGTAGCCGAAACTCACCAAAATGGCTGCAGTTTTTGTGATGAATTTGGTCACGGGATCTACACATCAGGAATTTCGGAAATTTGTCTCCATCCCTGCGGCATAAAGAAGTAAAGAAATTGGGCTTACTTGTGGAGGAAAGTATCGTACCCTGCAGCATTTTACTACATCAGCAGAATATGAAGTGTTGACAGTATCACGCCATTTCAACTTACTCTCACTTCTTTACTTCTCTTGTTGTGCTCTTGGCCACTGCAGTGGTAATGGTGAAGAATACTTCTGGTTCCTTGTTTCTCTGAAGGACCTTGTTAGTTACTTCGGCTAGATACTTCCAGTCCTGTAGAGGGACACGCCTCAGATACAGTAAAATTTCAGGCCACACGCAATGCACCAGTTGGCAATTGATGAGCGTGATGTATTTCTAATTAGATCGGAAGCCATCAAGCCGGAGTTCTACGTTGACGATTTCATATCTAAAGCAAACTCAGTTGCAAGGCAGACGGTATATTGTCTCGTGGCGATTTCAAGTTTCATAAGTGGTATTTCAGACACAAAGAACTCCTCGATGGAGTAGCTCATGAAGATAAGGAACAATATTTAAAGTTACATGGACCAGTTGCTATTTAAATTTACTGTTATAGATTTCACTGTTAAACCCTGCAGGCGTTCAGTTCTGTCTATTATTGGCCGGTTTGTTTGTTTCTTTAGTAGCTTTTTAAGGGAGCTATGCAGCAGTTTTCGCAACATTCGCCATGTATCGTTTCCCAGAGTAGTATTCTTCGAAGGAGCTGATGTTGATACATGGATTTTGCGATGGCAGTGTGGAGGCCTATGGAGCCTACATCTACGTGGTGGCCAGAAGACCTCTAGCCACAAGTTGTAGCCTTTGCTCCAAGTCTCAAGTTACGCCGTTAAAAATATTGTCTGTCCCAAAGCTGGAATTATATGGAGCAAAGCTGTTGGCTAATCTGAAGCATGAGGTCAGCGCATAGGCCAAATCTTTCGTCCGCAGGATTTTCGTTCAGTAGGGTTTTTAGAATGTTCTATATTCGAAACAATGTCCGCTTCAAAAACTAAGATATAGATATATATATATATTTATTATATGTATCGCTTTATAATTTTAATATGCCTAATGGAATGAATCCTAATGGATTGCACCTATGCGAGACTCTAACGCATTGACGCATTTCAACAGAATTCAGCATGGTACTCGACAGACAAGATAAATATTCACCGATTCATATTAAAATATAACAAAATCATTTAATGAAAGAAAGCAGTTGATCTCAAGATACATGATTATATTACAAGAGAATTGTGAATTTCCTTAGATTTCCCGAAATATTCAAATCCGAATTAATGATTTTATAATAATAATATACTGATTTCTGTTCAAGAAAATATCTTTAGTTTTCCAACATAACTTCACTTGAGAAAACTTTTATCTTAGGCAACTTAGGCAACTTAGAAAACTTTTATCTTATCGTTGGCAATTGGTTCGATATCAATGCAATGTTAATCGTAAATCTATTTATATACATCAGATTTACCAAAAAAGTCCTCATTACTCCATATTAACTCACTCTTACTTCCATTGTTTCGTGCACTTGGGCCCAATATGACGTCGATGTTGGTGGGTGTGTGTAGGTGTATTATTGTATATGTATCATTGTGACCTTTTTTATAAACAAAGTTAATTGTAAGTATATATATTAATATTGATGTGCATAAGAATATCATTGCCATGTATATTTATAGGACAAAAGGAATATTACTACTGCTGCTTAGCTGTAATATCTATCGACTAATTTTTAATTCAATTTAACACAATTTTCTTCATGCTCGTATAGATCCTTAAATTAACATAAGCTTCGATCAATAGGAATAGATTAGGTAGGCATCGCAAAGACAAAATTTGAGTTTGATATAATGTATGTATAGATGTTTGCATCGAATTTCATTAGGTGGCTTCTGTTTTACTAATTTTAATTGCTTTTATTTTGTGGCAAAGCGCATGGCTTTACTTTTGTCAATTCTAATTCTCATTCTTTTAATAGGAGGACGAAGGTACAGAAAAATAAATAGTCAATTACGAAACACAGATTTTAAATCATAATATCTTTGCGGGTCTGAATAAAGCTTGACGTCGGTATCCATTTAAAAAAAAGTCTCCTATAGCGACTGTCGCAGCAGAGCATTATTAAAAGAGAGTGTGTGGTATGTGCATGCATTGGTGAGTACATATACAGTCCCTCACAGCTTATTTTATGCAGTGCATGACTCACGTGCTCACGACTTAAGAGGTAGCTCCGAACTCGAATTTCAAGGAGAGTGGCAAGCGACACATTGTAATGAAAATAAATGCCAGTAAGCGACTCTCCGCTGTAAAAAGTTTAAGAAGACCCTGGCTAACAATGTAGCATAGAAACTATTCGCCGGGTATTGCGCGATCATGATTTTAATGACCAAGAAGCCCGCAGAAAACCTTTCATCAGTTCAAGGAACAGGCTTTGCAGACTCAGCTTCGCCAGAGAACACGTTTCAAACGCACCAGAGTTATAAAACTGTGTGATATTCGCAGACGAGTCGAAATTCATCGTTTTCTGATCTGAAACCAAAAACTGAACATGTCAAAGAAAACTTAAAAGTAACTGTTAAACATGGCGGTGGCCGCCTCATGGCTTGGGCCTGTATGTCAGCTGGAGTTACTGGAAACTTAACTTTTATTGAGAGTACGATAGACAAACTAATGTTCATTCAAATTTTAAAAGGTATTTTACTGCAAAGTGCTGAAAATCTGGGCAGAATTTTTGGTGTTACCAGTATAATGACCCAAAACACAAAGCATGTTTAGTTCAGTTGTTGCTTACTTATAACTGCCCAACTTGATGACTCCTACGACAGCCCAGACTCCATACATAAATTTTATTGAAAATGTATGGTCAATATTCGAACAAATCATTCGAAAACACAAAATTTCCAATAAAAACGACCTTAAAGTGGCGCTAAAGGCTGAGTGGCAGAAAATTACACCAGAAGTAACTCAATAGTTGGTGGCATCAATCGCTTTAAATCATTTGTAAACAACAAAGGCTATTATATCAAGTGCCAGCATAAAAAAAGCTGTGACCCAAAATTTTGAGTATTTTTGGTTTTTTAATTTTAATGCTATATATTAATAAAAAATTAAGCTCCTTATTAAACTAGTCATTTTTCACTTTCAAATGGTACCAATATGTTTATTTAATTCCCAATAGTTTCGTTGCTACATACGTTTTAATTCGGGAGTATGTACTGCATAAAAAAAGCTATGAGCCATTGTATGGCACTCTTGGCATGCGCTACATAAGCCTAGCGTGGGATATGCGCCTTCAGCTAAACGGCCAGCTAGAGTACTAGCGGTCTGCGCTGCGTAATATGAGCCTGAGTCAATAAACTGAAGTGGCTCTGCGCTTTTGGATTTTTGTTTGTTATTATATGCAACAAAGTGTCGCATACTTATGTATTTTAATACAGTGTATTTTAATACCGCTGATCATCAAGTCGCCACATGCGGATGTAATTCTTGGATGCAGGCACACGAAGTCATTTGCCTCCATGCAGCGTTCATTCGCCTATGAGTACAAAGGAGAACTTCTCCGTGGGGGTGGCCTGCTTAGCCATTCTTCTCTGGACCTTAATGTGCAACATCAAATTATTTTGCTTTGGCGTCATGCAATCACCTTAGCTCTTATCGCTCAGTTACATGAAGGGAATCTACATACCTGCGGCCGTGCACTCCAGGACAAAATTAAACTTCAATATTGTCCGATTGGTGAATTGAGAACAGTCACCTAAGCAGTCAGTAGACGTGAGAGGTACTTGAGAACAAGCCGTTCACCGCGTTCAGCGGTCACCTCAGCTAGAGTCGTTTATTGCACACCTTTCTTCTAAAAGTCGGAAATTCGTGCGAGTCCGCCGCTTAGCAGTTCTGTCTCGCAGTTGACAGAGTGGAATTTCAATCCTCCTCATTCTCCGCACTTTAGTGCCTAATTTTGATGAGCTTCGTACTATTGCTTGCCAAATTATAGGCTTTGATAACTAACACCCATTACGCCTTTAGAGAACCAGTAGATGTCCTGAATCCTGCTCATCTACTGATTGGTAGACAACAACAGATATCGTTACAACCGCTTGGATGGCTGGCAGCAGGTGGCACAGCTACAACTGCTGTTCTGGGCTCGATGGCTTGAGGATTACTCATCTTGCTAAATGGCGTACTGAAACACAAGCGTTGTGCGTCAATGACATGGGGGGATAGAATATCTCGTGTGGCTGATCTGAGGACCACAAGTTGCCTGCTGCCCCTTAACGATTTTATTGAAAGTCCGGACTCCAACGGGGGAGTTAGTTGGATTCTGCAGAAGTCGTATTACACTAGGGGATACCCTGAACCCTCTTCTTCCAACACCAAATGCAAATATATTTACTATTCTAGAAGCTACATGTCAAGTTTGGTGAAAATTGCTAAAGAAACAGGATTGCGATATACATTTTTATCGATATCTTGAAATCGGGGGAAGTAGAATATTGGAAACAAACTCGATCTGCGCGGACATTAGGAGGACCTACAGCTAAAATTCCAAGTCGCTAGCTCATATGGGTTCTGAGATCCATGCGTGCATACATACGGACGGACGGACAGACGGGCGGACAGACGGGCGGACAGACAGACGGACATGGCTAGATAGACTCGGCGATTGATGCTGATCAAGAATATATACACTTTATGGGGTCGGAGATGCTTCCTTCTGCCTGTTACATACATTTGCATTTTGCACAAATGCAATATACCCTTTTTAACCATTTTCAATGGGTTCAGGGTATAAAAATTATTCTGAGCTACAGTCAAATAACTTATTAACTAATATAAACTCATTATAACGTCTTATTGTGAAAAGCCAAGTTCGACTTTAATTTTCGGCTATAGTTTCAAACAACCCATTATACATGTGATTGAGCTTACCTAATCGGAGGAGGAATAGCTACTCTCTCGTCGGAACGCATTGAACTTAACATCTCGGATATTGAGCTGGTGGCTGTAAGAGTTGTATTTGGAAGTTTCAGTATATTTATTTCATGTTCCTATATACCACCCCCGTTATAACATTTACCAAAGCCATATTAAAAAATATATCTCACTACATTCTGACAGGGACCTTTTGGTCGTTCTTGAAAAATTCTTCGTCAACAGAATTATATGATGGTTTACATGAAATGTCCTTACGGCAGGTTAATTGGGTGTGCAATTCATGATCTGATCTCTGTGGTTGATTCGTTCAACTGTGTTGGGCATAGGATTGACCCGCTAACAATTCCTGAAGACCCTTTTCATCCACCTCTGGATATGGTCATTGATCTACGAGCCCGAGTTCCTCTCAAGGAATCGGACTTAGCTGAAAGTGTCCGGTGTTTCCGAAAGGCTGGTTTTCATAAATTAAACGATCTTATTCTGCAAGTCGATTGGCTCCAACTGTAAAATTTTGCAGACATTGATATTGCCATTAAACTATTTTATGATACATTGAACTCGCCCTTTGATATCTGCGATCCTCTTAATCACACAGCGAGGTCTGATAGGCCACCCTGGTTCTCAAAGGAACTTGTGTGGTTAAAACATGTGAAGTCGAGGTGTTATAAAAAGTTGTCTGTTCGCAAACTTTTTTAAAACTCAGCCTTATCAAACTTCATTATCATTATTACCATTATTACCGAAAGCTCGATCTTATATACATATACATATACATATACATATACATATACATATACATATACATATACATAAACATAAACATATACATTGTAGTTATTGGGTTTTTAAATGAATAGCAGAAGCACGTTAGTGCTGATTGACTTGAGTTTTTAGAATGAATTTATTCAAAGAAAATATAATGCACTTAGCCTATGGATACATGTATATACTTATGCTGTTATTGGTTAACAGCTACAAAGAGAGTGTGTGTGTGTGTGTGTGCGTGTGTGTGTGTGTGTGTGTGTGTGTGTGTGTGTGTGTGTGTGTGTGTGTGTGTGTGTGTGTGTGTGTGTGTGTGTGTGTATGTTTATGTATTACGGCATGGAGGTGAAAATCTTCCTAAGATACTGATGGCCCGGGCCAACCGTATGCACGATTCGCTGACTCCGTCAACACCTACGTACTAAACTCACCCCCCACTCACACACCACATTCCCCGCGGGATCACCGCAAAGTATTACTTCGCGGGGATGGGTTGCCTATTTTAGGCAGTCTCCATTATTCGTCGCTCCTTTTCGCATCGTCTCAGATCCCTCTGGATGCCTATTATCAGCTGACTTATATTCCTCCAGTTGTCCTCTCCTTCCAGCATGAACGTTACTAGTCCCTCAGGTGGGGGTACAGAGCCTACTGCGTCTCTGTACCTCGAGCATTGGTACAGCACGTGTTCCGGGTCTTCGTCCGAATTTTGGCATGTCGGACACTCAGAGGTGTCCTCATGCCTGAACCTGTGGAGATACTTCCTGTACCCGCCGTGTCCAGTAAAAAACTGCGTTAGGTGGAAGTTAGTTTCTCCGTTCCGTCTCCTAATCCATTGCTTCCGATTGGGGATTAGTTTGTGTGTCCATCTCCCCTTGTTCGCTGTGTTCCATCTCTCCTGCCAAGTTGCCATTGATGTTGCTCTCTCCGACCGTCGGATGACGTCTATTGAGACAGCTTCGCCTGTCGCTATTCGTGCTGTGTATATGTTCTCCATTTCCTTGGCCAGTATATCTACTGGCAGCATGCCTGCCAATACTGTGGCCGCCTCGTCCGACACCGTCCGGAATCCAGAAATAGTGCGGAGTGCGCTTAGCCTGTAGGGGACTGACATTTTCCTTCTGAGGCCTTTCTGGCTTGCAACTGCTGATGCCCATATCGGTGCCGCATAGAGCAGCACGGAGGCTACAACTCTCGCGAGGAGTAGGCGTCTACCTGCTCTAGGTCCTCCTGTGTTTGGTAAAATCCTCGAAAGGGCCGCCTGCATTTTTGCCGCTTTCTGGCTAACATAGTCTACGTGAGGACGAAAGCTAAGCCTGTTGTCTAACATGACCCCCAGATACTTGATGGAAGCCTTTGACTCGATACTAACGCTGTCTACCTGAAATCTAGCAAACTCAACTATCTTGCGGCTTGTGATAAGCACAGCCTCTGTTTTATGGCCTGCCAGCTCCAGGCTAGCGCCACGCATCCAGCCGGCCACGATCCTTATGGCTGCATTCGCTGCCGCTTCTACTTCTTTTATTTCTTTGCCCACCACTACTAGGGCCAGATCATCTGCGAATCCAATGATTCTGCATCCCTGGGGCAATTGTACTCTGAGCACCTCGTCGTACATTATGTTCCACAGGAGTGGTCCCAAGACCGACCCCTGTGGTACCCCTGCTGTGACCATGTAACTCCTAGTACCGTCTTCCGTATCATAAATTAATAGTCGATCGGACAGGTAGTTGGATATTATACGGAAAAGGGATACCCCCTATTCGGTCTAAGGCTTCCAATATTCGAGACCAGCTTGCTGAGTTAAAGGCATTGCGGATGTCCAACGTTACCACCGCGCAGTACTCCTTGTCTCCCCACCTCCATCGGGTACCCTCTATTGCTTTAGTAGCAATACCTACCACTGCCATGATTGCGTCGACCGTGGATCTAGCCTTACGAAATCCGTATTGCTGTTTGGACAGGGCCTCTTTCTCTTCAACCACCCTTATTAGTCGGTTGTACACGATCCTCTCCAGAACCTTACCCGCCGTGTCCAGTAGGCAGATTGGCCTGTATCCCGAGGGTTCCTCTATTGGCTTATCCCCTTTCGGTAGGAGGATTAATTTCTGTCGCTTCCATCTCTTGGGAAATACACCGTCGTGCAGACATCTATTGTATGCCTCGGCGAAGGCGTCGGGTTTCGTCAGCATGGCTAACTTTAGCGCCTTGTTTGGCACCCCATCTGGTCCTGGAGCCTTTTTGTCGTCTAGCTTCTTGATTGCCACTACCACTTCGTCTGTCGACACCTGCTGCGCAAGTTCCGTGCTGCGTGAGCGGCTGACGACCTCCAATCTTGGGTGATGGGGGAACAGTGCCTTAACTATAATGGCGAGTGCGGGAGGACAGGTCACACGGGTTGTTCCCTGGCTGCGTATCTTCTTCGTGACTACCTTATAAGCCGTGCCCCACGGGTTTACATCGGCCTCGTCGCATATTTGCTGGAAGCAGCTGGATTTGCTTTGTTTGATGCTTCTTTTGAGGTCTCGCTTGGCTGCCCGCAGGTCATCCAGCCTAGATGCAAAGTCTGGGCGGCCTCGGGCTCGTTGGGAGCGTCTTCTAGCGCGTAGGCAGGCCTTCCTTAGATCGCTGATTTCCTCGTTCCACCAGTAGCAAGGTGCTCCTCTTCTGTTTGGCTTCCTCCTGGGCATGGATAAGTCGCACGCGTCCGAGATGTTTTCCATAAGCTGCCGTGCCATGTCTTCTGCCGTTGCCCCAGTCCATTGAGCATGGCGTAGGGAATCCGTGTATGTTTCCTTGTCTAGGCAGTTGTCCTTCCATTTGGGGCCTGTTGTTTTGGGCTGCTGTTTTCTCCGTCCTCTCCCGTGGATCTCGAAATGTACTGCTTGGTGGTCGCTGAATGTGAATTCATTGCTGACTTTCCATGTGGTTAGCCTATAGAGTGAGCTGCTGAGCAGGGTGAGGTCTATAATAGAGCCTCTACCGGCCTTGCAGTACGTGAGCTCCTGCCCGTCGTTTGCAAGGCCCAAGTCGATCGCCGCGAACTCTTCTAGCAGGGTGGTCCCTCTCGCGTTGGTTTCCTTGCTTCCCCATTCCATGGCCCAGGCGTTAAAGTCTCCTGCTATGACGAGGGGAGCTCTGTTGCGAGCGTCTTCTGATATTTCCTCCAGCATGTTTTGGAACCGCCGCAGTTCCCAGCTTGGGGGTGCGTAGCAACTGTAGACGGTAATTCCATTAATTTTCGCTCTCACGAATCCTTCGTGTGATGCTCTGACTTCCTGGAGCGGTGAGTTGAGGGACCAGATGGCCGCTTTTCCGCATTTACTTGCCACCCAGCCGCTTCCTGCGATAGGCTTGTATGGCTCGCAGATTATTGCGACGTCAGTGTTTCTCTCCCGTGTTGCTTGCGACAGCAGGGCCTGGGCAGCCTCGCAGTGGTTGAGGTTTAGCTGTGTGAACTTCATTTTCTGTTGGCCAGGGCGCTCCTAAACACGGGGCATCTGCCGCTACCAGCAATGTGATTGGGGTCATTTTTCCTGTCCTTGCAGAGCATGCACTGTGGCTCTTGTTTGCAGTCCTTAGCCAGATGGTCCTTTCCTCCGCATCGTCGGCACAGATTCGATCTGTCCAGTTCACTCTTGCAGTGTCTTGCAAGGTGTCCAAACTCAAGGCATCTGAAACATCTGGTGATGTTTATCCGCTCGCGGATTCTTGAGTTGACCTAGCCAACTTTCAGGAAGCCTACCGAGAGGGCCTTTTCGCGCTTTCCGCTGGCTGTCTTATAGTCGCCGTTTGTGTTTGGCCATACGACTTACGGAGGCTAATATTCTCTGGGGCTATATCCAGTATTTGGATTTGACCCCTCATCGCCTCGCAGATGTCCTCTCTGGTCGTGATCTCGTCCAGGTCCTTGGCCTCAATAGAGACTCGGTGGGACAGCGTCCGGACCTCTGCATTTTCGCCTAGCGTTTCGCCCACCAGGCTCCTAAATGCTGTGGTAGTCTCTCCCGAATTCCTAAGCTGAAGTAGCAGTTCTCCTTTTTGTGTCCTCCTTATTTATTTATTTATTTATTTTTATTTATTTATTTATTTTTGTCACCGCTTTTCCGAGCTCGCCCAGTTTCTCATCGGCTTTAACTTTTCTCAGTATCTCTGAGTAGCTCGCTTCACCTTTTGCCGAGATGACTATAGCATCCGGTCGCGTCTTTTCCTTAAGCAATCCCTTGCTCTCTTTTTGTGGGTGACCTCCTTCCACTTGTCGCCGTCCGCTTTGGGGCTCGGTGTCTCCTGCACCGTTGTTACGGTAGCCTGATTACCGACTGGCCCTCGGATTCGCTTAGTTTGGGGCGTCCGTACCGTGGCCTGCTTCCGCTTGACGTCTACCGTCGTCCTGAAAAGAGGCGAGGTTTGACACGACTGGTGCGTCCTAATTACCTCCTTGGCTCCTTCGTCGTGTAGCTGGATGGCCGCCAGCTCGTAGAGCACTCTGATGCTCTCTATTGAGTCTCGCATGGGCTGGTGGATGGAGCGTCGTTTGCCATCTTCGAGCATGTCTACCAGCTTTGAGATCTCGTGCCCGAGTTCCCGGAGTGCTGAGCTGCTCTGAGTTGCCGTGGTTTGGTCCCGCTCTGAGTTCGTCTCTGCGGGGACGGCTGTTGCTCCATCTACAGGTGATCTCACCATTCTGCTGCTCTTTGCAAAAGCATCACAGCTCTCCTTCGTTTGTGGGGTTTGGATTTTGCTCATTTTATTGGGTCCCAACTCCTAAGCCGTTGTCCTTGTCCGTTGTACAGTCGCGTTATAATCTCATGGTTGTCTTTGCAAGCAGTGAGGCCATGCGAGGGTTGACACCCGCCTTCATGGGGTCGAGTGTTCAGAGCCAGATCCGCGTTAGTCAGGAATATTACATCTGAGCCTATACTGCCAACTAAATGGCGACGTTACGAGGAGCGTGCTTGGAGATTTGCCATGTTTTAACGGGACGGGGGGGGACAGTTCAGCGGTCATCGGGGCTCCCACTGAGAGGGGGGGAGCGGCGGGGCCCGGGGGGGGCGGGGGGGGGGGGGGGCCGCGGCCCGAGCGGACGGCGGGGCCGCGGGCCGGCTAGCGGCGCGGGGGGGGACGCGGGACAAGGGTGGCCACAACCGGAGGTCACGAGTTGCTTTAATTACCACGGAACGGAATCGATCTGGCCATTTCCAGGTTAATGGCGTTCAGAATCTTTTCGCCTGCAAGAGGCACCTCTCCGGGCACTTACATCCCCGTGTCATTTTCAGTCGCCTCATACGACAAGCAATGACTAGCTGTGGGCCGCTTACCACACGGCGTTGTGTATGTGTGTGTGTGTGTGTGGGTGTATTCGTATGTGTATGTGTGTGTGTGTGTGTGTGTGTGTGTGTGTGTGTGTGTGTGTGTGTGTGTGTGTATGCGTATGTGTATGTGTTTTTTTTTGTATTCAGTTTATTTATTTATTCTTAGTTATTTAGCTAGGTTATATTTGGGGTATTGTTTAGGTAGCTTGGATTGCCTGCGGAACGGCCGCGAAGCATTGCTTCACAGGCATGTTCTTGCTACCTAAATATCCGTGGTTCTCCGTCTGCTGCGCTCAACTCTCCTGAGTTCTCGATAGGTGATAGGTCTGCCCATGATGTCCTCCAGTTCCTGTCTGTTCGCTGCGAAACGTCCACACTCGAATATGACGTGATTGGCGTCCTCTATGATTCCTCTGCCGCACCAAGAACACTCGTCTGTGTTATCGTGGCGAATCGCTTTAAGTAGCTCCTGAAGCATCCGTGGCCTGATAGGAGCTGCGTTAAATAAAAATTAGTATTGCCATACTTGCGATTTATCCAGGCTTCCAAGTTTGGGATAAGCCTATGCGTCCAGCGTCCTTTAGTGCGCGATCCCAGCGTGCTTGCCATCGTGTTCGCTCTGCATCCTTGCCTCAGTGCGAATCGAGTTTGCCGTGTTGCTTCCTCGTGGGCTCTATAGCACTACGCTTCTGTTGCCAGTTCGTTTGCGGGACCATTTCGATAACCAGCGCCGCTTCGTCCGATACCGTCCGGAATGCGCGCTGACCCGTGAGCGCTTAGGCGATATATAGAGTGACGCCCCGGCTGTAGCTGGGAACAGCCTAGTCTGCCCCAGATGGGGGACGCGTACATTATTACCGCTCGGTTAACGGTCATAGGAGACGGCGTCTCTGCTGTTTCGGTCCCCGTGTTCAGCTAATCCTGGATAGCGCTCGACAGGACTCTGCTGCTTTCTTGTGCACGTACTCCAGTGCTCTTTGAACGACATTCTTGTGTCTATCATGACACCGAGGTCTTTAGCGCCCTTGCTGATTCTATTGTCCACTGCCGACTCTTATGTGCGCTGTTTCCACTCTTTTCGACTGCTGACTAACACCGCTTCTGTTTTATGAGCAGCCAGCTCGAGTCCAGCTGCTGCCATCCTTGGTGCACGGTTGTGGTTGCCGATTCTTGTCCTTCCTCCTTGCCGACGACTACAAGGGCCACGTCGTCCGCGAAGCCGATGATACTTGTATCGATCGGGAGTTCCAGTCGGAGGATGCCATCGTACTGATGTTCCGAGGAGGGGTCCTAGAACTGAGCCTTGGGGCACTCCAGCGGACACTTGATGTGTGTGGGGCCGTCTGCGGTGTCGTTTGCAGCGTCTTCCGTGAAGTAGCTGCGTATCGTCTCCTGAAGATAATATGGGACGCGGAACGTTGACAATGCATCCAATATTTTGTCCCACCTGGCTGTGTCTATCCGTCTGTCCGTATGTATAAACGCAAGGATCTCAGAGCCTATATAGCTGTTTTTTCTCTGGCGGTGGTGACCATGGCTTTGTGTGACCATTAATTGTTTTAATATATTGAGGTGAAGGTGTTTTTGGTGATTTTAACGCTCTGCCTCTTCTGTGAGGAAATCTAGCTCTCTTGCTGGTCTGTTCGCGTTTTCCCAAGTCGGGGGCTTGTTGCTATTATATATTAGCTGGCATTTCTCAGCTTTGCGTTTTTTAATACGCAGCTGTATGCCGCCAACATAACTTAACTGGAGAAAACTTTTATCTTACGCTCACGTTGGCAATAGATTCGATATCAATGCAATGTCAATCGTATATATATACAACAGATTTACCACCTCACTACTCCATTTTAACTCACTCATACTTCCAGCGTTGGGTGCTTGGATATGTGTATTATGGTGTGTGTATCATTGTGACCTTTTTTATAAACAAAGTTAATTGTAAGTTTTTTAATTTGATGTGCTAAGATTCATTGCCATGTTATTTATAGGACAAAGGATTTACTACTGCTGCTTAGCTGTAATATCTATCGACTTTTTTAATTCATTTAACACAATTTTCTTCTGCTCGTTGATCCTTAATTAACTAGCTTCGATCATAGGATAGATTAGGTGGCTCAGCTGATCGCAAAGACAATGTGATGTTGTGGCTTCTGTTTTACTATTTTTTGCTTTTATTTTGTGGCAAAGCGCTGGCTTTACTTTTTCAATTCTAATTCTCTTCTTTTAATAGGAGGACGAAGGTAGACAGAAAAATAAATAGTCAATTACGAAACACAGATTTTAAATCATAATATCTTTGCGGGTCTGAATAAAGCTTGACGTCGGTATCCTTTAAAATAAAGTCTCCTATAGCGACTGTCGCAGCAGAGCTTTTAAAGAGGTGTGTGGTTGTGCATGCTTGGTGAGTACATATACAGTCCCTCACAGCTTATTTTATGCAGTGCATGACTCACGTGCTCACGACTTAAGAGGTAGCTCCGAACTCGAATTTCAAGGAGAGTGGCAAGCGACACTTGTTGAAATAAATGCCAGTAAGCGACTCTCCGCTGTAAACTTACATCAAGTTTAGAGACCCTGGCTACAATGTAGCATAGAAACTATTCGCCGGGTATTGCGCGATCTGATTTTAATGACCAAGAAGCCCGCAGAAAACCTTTCATCAGTTCAAGGAACAGGCTTTGCAGACTCAGCTTCGCCAGAGAACACGTTTCAAACGCACCAGAGTTATAAAACTGTGTGATATTCGCAGACGAGTCGAAATTCATCGTTTTCTGATCTGAAACCAAAACTGAACTGTCAAAGACTTAAAAGTAACTGTTAAACTGGCGGTGGCCTCTGGCTTGGGCCTGTATGTCAGCTGGAGTTACTGGAAACTTAACTTTTATTGAGAGTCGATAGACAAACTAATGTTCATTCAAATTTTAAAAGGTATTTTACTGCAAAGTGCTGAAAATCTGGGCAGAATTTTTGGTGTTCCAGTTAATGACCCAAAACACAAAGCATGTTTAGTTCAGTTGTGGCTTACTTATAACTGCCCAACTTGATGACTCCTACGACGCCCAGACTCTCTAAATTTTATTGAAAATGTTGGTCAATATTCGAACAAATCATTCGAAAACACAAAATTTCCAATAAAAACGACCTTAAAGTGGCGCTAAAGGCTGAGTGGCAGAAAATTACACCAGAAGTAACTCAATAGTTGGTGGCATCAATCGCTTTAAATCATTTGTAAACAACAAAGGCTATTATATCAAGTGCCAGCATAAAAAAGCTGTGACCCAAAATTTTGAGTTTTTTGGTTTTTTATTTTAATGCTATTATAATAAAAATTAAGCTCCTTATTAAACTAGTCATTTTTCACTTTCAATGGTACCAATATGTTTATTTAATTCCCATAGTTTCGTTGCTACTACGTTTTAATTCGGGAGTTGTCTCTAAAGCTATGAGCCTTGTATGGCCTCTTGGCTGCGCTACATAAGCCTAGCGTGGATATGCGCCTTCAGCTAAACGGCCAGCTAGAGTACTAGCGGTCTGCGCTGCGTATATGAGCCTGAGTCAATAAACTGAAGTGGCTCTGCGCTTTTGGATTTTTGTTTGTTATTATATGCAACAAAGTGTCGCTCTTATGTTTTTATACGTGTTTTTAATACCGCTGATCATAAGTCGCCACATGCGGTGTTTTTGGATCGGCCACGAAGTCATTTGCTCCATGCAGCGTTATTCGCCTATGAGTACAAGGAGAACTTTCCGTGGGGTGGCTGCTTGGCCATTCTTTCTGGACCTTAATGTGCAACATCAAATTATTTTGCTTTGGCGTCATGCAATCACCTTAGCTCTTATCGCTCAGTTACATGAAGGGAATCTACATACTGCGGCGTGCACTCCAGGACAAAATTAAATTAATATTGTCCGATTGGTGAATTGAGAACAGTCACTAAGCAGTCAGTAGACGTGAGAGGTACTGAGACAGCCGTTCACCGCGTTCAGCGGTCACCTCAGCTAGAGTCGTTTATTGCACACCTTTCTTCTAAAGTCGGAAATTCGTGCGAGTCCGCCGCTTAGCAGTTCTGTCTCGCAGTTGACAGAGTGGAATTTCAATCCTCCTCATTCTCCGCACTTTAGTGCTAATTTTGATGAGCTTCGTACTATTGCTTGCCAAATTATAGGCTTTGATAACTACACCCATTACGCCTTTAGAGAACCAGTAGATGTCCTGAATCCTGCTTCTACTGATTGGTAGACAACAACAGATATCGTTACAACCGCTTGGATGGCTGGCGCAGGTGGCCAGCTACAACTGCTGTTCTGGGCTCGATGGCTTGAGGATTACTCATCTTGCTAAATGGCGTACTGAAACACAAGCGTTGTGCGTCAATGACATGGGGGGATAGATATCTCGTGTGGCTGATCTGAGGACCACAAGTTGCCTGCTGCCCCTTAACGATTTTATTGAAAGTCCGGACTCCAACGGGGGAGTTAGTTGGATTCTGCAGAAGTCGTATTACACTAGGGGATACCCTGAACCTTTCTTCCAACACCAAATGCAAATATATTTACTATTCTAGAAGCTACATGTAAGTTTGGTGAAAATTGCTAAGAAACAGGATTGCGATATACATTTTTATCGATATCTTGAAATCGGGGGAAGTAGAATATTGGAAACAAACTCGATCTGCGCGGACATTAGGAGGACCTACAGTAAAATTCCAGTCGCTGCTCATATGGGTTCTGAGATCCATGCGTGCATACATACGGACGGACGGACAGACGGGCGGACAGACGGGCGGACAGACAGACGGACATGGCTAGATAGACTCGGCGATTGATGCTGATCAAGATATATACACTTTATGGGGTCGGAGATGCTTCCTTCTGCCTGTTACATACATTTGCATTTTGCACAAATGCAATATACCTTTTTACCATTTTCAATGGGTTCAGGGTATAAAATTATTGAGCTAAGTCAAATAACTTATTAACTAATATAAACTATTATAACGTCTTATTGTGAAAAGCCAAGTTCGACTTTAATTTTCGGCTATAGTTTCAAACAACCCATTATACATGTGATTGAGCTTACCTAATCGGAGGAGGTAGTACCTCTCGTCGGAACGCTTGAACTTAACATCTCGGATATTGAGCTGGTGGCTGTAGAGTTGTATTTGGAAGTTTCAGTTTTTATTTATGTTCCTATATACCACCCCCGTTATAACTTTACAAAGCCATATTAAAAATATATCTCACTACATTCTGACAGGGACCTTTTGGTCGTTCTTGAAAAATTTTCGTCAACAGATTATTGATGGTTTACATGAAATGTCCTTACGGCAGGTTATTGGGTGTGCAATTCATGATCTGATTCTGTGGTTGATTCGTTCAATGTGTTGGGCATAGGATTGACCCGTAACAATTCGAGACCTTTTCATCACCTCTGGATATGGTCATTGATCTACGAGCCCGAGTTCCTCTCAAGGAATCGGACTTAGTGAAGTGTCCGGTGTTTCGAAAGGCTGGTTTTCATAAATTAAACGATCTTATTCTGCAAGTCGATTGGCTCCAACTGTAAAATTTTGCGAATTGATATTGCTTAAACTATTTTATGATACATTGAACTCGCCCTTTGATATCTGCGATCCTCTTATCACACAGCGAGGTCTGATAGGCCACCCTGGTTCTCAAACGAACTTGTGTGGTTAAAACATGTGAAGTCGAGGTGTTATAAAAGTTGTCTGTTCGAAACTTTTTAAACTCAGCCTTATCACTTTTATCATTATTACCATTATTACCGAAAGCTCGATCTTATATACATATACATATACTATACTATACTATACTATACTATACTATACATAAACATAAACTATACTTGTAGTTATTGGGTTTTTAAATGAATAGCAGAAGCACGTTAGTGTGATTGACGAGTTTTTAGATGATTTATTCAAGAAAATATAATGCTTAGCCTATGGATACATGTATATTACTTATGCTGTTATTGGTTACGCTACAAAGAGAGTGTGTGTGTGTGTGTGTGTGTGTGTGTGTGTGTGTGTGTGTGTGTGTGTGTGTGTGTGTGTGTGTGTGTGTGTGTGTGTGTGTGTGTGTGTTTTTTTTTTTTTTTTTGCTTACGGCATGGAGGTGAAAATCTTCGTAAGATACTGATGGCCCGGGCCAACCGTATGCACGATTCGCTGACTCCGTCAACACCTACGTACTAAACTCACCCCCCACTCACACACCACATTCCCCGCGGGATCACCGCAAAGTATTACTTCGCGGGGATGGGTTGCCTATTTTAGGCAGTCTCCATTATTCGTCGCTCCTTTTCGCATCGTCTCAGATCCCTCTGGATGCCTATTATCAGCTGACTTATATTCCTCCAGTTGTCCTCTCCTTCCAGCATGAACGTTACTAGTCCCTCAGGTGGGGGTACAGAGCCTACTGCGTCTCTGTACCTCGAGCATTGGTACAGCACGTGTTCCGGGTCTTCGTCCGAATTTGGGCATGTCGGACACTCAGAGGTGTCCTCATGCCTGAACCTGTGGAGATACTTCCTGTACCCGCCGTGTCCAGTAAAAAACTGCGTTAGGTGGAAGTTAGTTTCTCCGTTCCGTCTCCTAATCCATTGCTCCAGATTGGGGATTAGTTTGTGTGTCCATCTCCCCTTGTTCGCTGTGTTCCATCTCTCCTGCCAAGTTGCCATTGATGTTGCTCTTTCCGACCGTCGGATGACGTCTATTGAGACAGCTTCGCCTGTCGCTATTCGTGCTTTGTATATGTTCTCCATTTCCTTGGCCAGTATATCTACTGGCAGCATGCTTGCCAATACTGTGGCAGCCTCGTCCGGCACCGTCCGGAATGCAGAAATAGTGCGGAGTGCGCTTAGCCTGTAGGGGACTGACATTTTCCTTCTGAGGCCTTTCTGGCTTGCAACTGCTGATGCCCATATCGGTGCCGCATAGAGCAGCACGGAGGCTACAACTCTCGCGAGGAGTAGCCGTCTACCTGCTCTAGGTCCTCCTATGTTTGGTAACATCCTCGAAAGGGCCGCCTGCATTTTTGCCGCTTTCTGGCTAACATAGTCTACGTGAGGACGAAAGCTAAGCCTGTTGTCTAACATGACCCCCAGATACTTGATGGAAGCCTTTGACTCAATACTAACGCTGTCTACCTGTTGAAAATATTTGGTGGATAGCAGTTGTTTTATGTATGGAATGGTTATTGAGGTTATTTTATTTTTTAGAGTTTGAATTGATTTATTGTGTTTGGGTGGGGGGTGTGTGTGTTGTGTGTGTGTGTTTGTGTTTTGTGGTGTGTGGTGTGGTTTGTGTGTTGTGTTGGGTATGTGTTATTATGTGTGTGTTGGTGTGTGTGTGTGTGTGTGTGTGTGTGTGTGTGTGTGTGTGTGTGTGTGTGTGTGTGTGTGTGTGTGTGTGTGTGTGTGTGTGTGTGTGTGTGTGTGTGTGTGTGTGTGTTTTTTTTTTTTTTTTTTTGCTTACGGCATGGAGGTGAAAATCTTCGTAAGATACTGATGGCCCGGGCCAACCGTATGCACGATTCGCTGACTCCGTCAACACCTACGTACTAAACTCACCCCCCACTCACACACCACATTCCCCGCGGGATCACCGCAAAGTATTACTTCGCGGGGATGGGTTGCCTATTTTAGGCAGTCTCCATTATTCGTCGCTCCTTTTCGCATCGTCTCAGATCCCTCTGGATGCCTATTATCAGCTGACTTATATTCCTCCAGTTGTCCTCTCCTTCCAGCATGAACGTTACTAGTCCCTCAGGTGGGGGTACAGAGCCTACTGCGTCTCTGTACCTCGAGCATTGGTACAGCACGTGTTCCGGGTCTTCGTCCGAATTTGGGCATGTCGGACACTCAGAGGTGTCCTCATGCCTGAACCTGTGGAGATACTTCCTGTACCCGCCGTGTCCAGTAAAAAACTGCGTTAGGTGGAAGTTAGTTTCTCCGTTCCGTCTCCTAATCCATTGCTCCAGATTGGGGATTAGTTTGTGTGTCCATCTCCCCTTGTTCGCTGTGTTCCATCTCTCCTGCCAAGTTGCCATTGATGTTGCTCTCTCCGACCGTCGGATGACGTCTATTGAGACAGCTTCGCCTGTCGCTATTCGTGCTTTGTATATGTTCTCCATTTCCTTGGCCAGTATATCTACTGGCAGCATGCCTGCCAATACTGTGGCAGCCTCGTCCGGCACCGTCCGGAATGCAGAAATAGTGCGGAGTGCGCTTAGCCTGTAGGGGACTGACATTTTCCTTCTGAGGCCTTTCTGGCTTGCAACTGCTGATGCCCATATCGGTGCCGCATAGAGCAGCACGGAGGCTACAACTCTCGCGAGGAGTAGCTGTCTACCTGCTCTTAGGTCCTCCTATGTTTGGTAACATCCTCGAAAGGGCCGCCTGCATTTTTGCCGCTTTCTGGCTAACATAGTCTACGTGAGGACGAATGCTAAGCCTGTTGTCTAACATGACCCCCAGATACTTGATGGAAGCCTTTGACTCAATACTAACGCTGTCTACCTGAAATCTAGCAAACTCAACTATCTTGCGGCTTGCGATAAGCACAGCCTCTGTTTTATGGCCTGCCAGCTCCAGGCTAGCGCAACGCATCCAGCCGGCCACGATCCTTATGGCTGCATTCGCTGCCGTTTCTACTTCTTTTATTTCTTTGCCCACCACTACTAGGGCCAGATCATCTGCGAATCCTATGATTCTGCATCCCTGGGGCAATTGTACTCTGAGCACCTCGTCGTACATTATGTTCCACAGGAGTGGTCCCAAGACCGACCCCTGTGGTACCCCTGCTGTGACCATGTAACTCCTAGTACCGTCTTCCGTATCATAAATTAGTAGTCGATCGGACAGGTAGTTGGATATTATACGGAAAAGGGAGGACGGTATCCCTATTCGGTCTAAGGCTTCCAGTATTCGAGACCAGCTTGCTGAGTTAAAGGCATTGCGGATGTCCAACGTAACCACCGCGCAGTACTCCTTGTCTCCCCACCTCCATCGGGTACCCTCTATTGCTTTAGTAGCAATATCTACCACCGCCTTGATTGCGTCGACCGTGGATCTAGCCTTACGAAATCCGTATTGCTGTTTGGACAGGGCCTCTTTCTCTTCAACCACCCTTATTAGTCGGTTGTACACGATCCTCTCCAGAACCTTTCCCGCCGTGTCCAGTAGGCAGATTGGCCTGTATCCCGAGGGTTCCTCTATTGGCTTATCCCCTTTCGGTAGGAGGATTAATTTCTGTCGCTTCCATCTCTTGGGAAATACACCGTCCTGCAGACATCTATTGTATGTCTCGGCGAAGACGTCGGGTTTCGTCAGCATGGCTAACTTTAGCGCCTTGTTTGGCACCCCATCTGGTCCTGGAGCCTTTTTGTCGTCTAGCTTCTTGATTGCCACTACCACTTCGTCTGTCGACACCTGCTGCGCAAGTTCCGTGCTGCGTGAGCGGCTGACGACCTCCAATCTTGGGTGATGGGGGAACAGTGCCTCAACTATAGTGGCGAGTGCGGTAGGACAGGTCACACGGGTTGTTCGCTGGCTGCGTATCTTCTTCGTGACTACCTTATAAGCCGTGCCCCACGGGTTTACATCGGCCTCGTCGCATATTTGCTGGAAGCAGCTGGATTTGCTTTGTTTGATACTTCTTTTGAGGTCTCGCTTGGCTGCCCGCAGGTCCTCCAGCCTAGATGCAAAGTCTGGGCGGCCTCGGGCTCGTTGGGAGCGTCTTCTAGCGCGTAGGCAGGCCTTCCTTAGGTCGCTGATTTCCTCGTTCCACCAGTAGCAAGGTGCTCCTCTTCTGTTTGGCTTCCTCCTGGGCATGGATAAGTCGCACGCGTCCGAGATGTTTTCCATAAGCTGTCGTGCCATGTCTTCTGCCGTTGCCCCAGTCCATTGAGCATGGCGTAGGGAATCCGTGTATGTTTCCTTGTCTAGGCAGTTGTCCTTCCATTTGGGGCCTGTTGTTTTGGGCTGCTGTTTTCTCCGTCCTCTCCCGTGGATCTCGAAATGTACTGCTTGGTGGTCGCTGAATGTGAATTCATTGCTGACTTTCCATGTGGTTAGCCTATAGAGTGAGCTGCTGAGCAGGGTGAGGTCTATAATAGAGCCTCTACCGGCCTTGCAGTACGTGAGCTCCTGCCCGTCGTTTGCAAGGCCCAAGTCGATCGCCGCGAACTCTTCTAGCAGGGTGGTCCCTCTCGCGTTGGTTTCCTTGCTTCCCCATTCCATGGCCCAGGCGTTAAAGTCACCTGCTATGACGAGGGGAGCTCTGTTGCGAGCGTCTTCTGATATTTCCTCCAGCATGTTTTGGAACCGCCGCAGTTCCCAGCTTGGGGGTGCGTAGCAACTGTAAACGGTAATTCCATTAATTTTCGCTCTGACGAATCCTTCGTGTGATGCTTTGACTTCCTGGAGCGGTGAGTTGAGGGACCAGATGGCCGCTTTTCCGCATTTACTTGCCACCCAGCCGCTTCCTGCGATAGGCTTGTATGGCTCGCAGATTATTGCGACGTCAGTGTTTCTCTCCCGTGTTGCTTGCGACAGCAGGGCCTGGGCAGCCTCGCAGTGGTTGAGGTTTAACTGTGTGAACTTCATTTTCTGTTGGCCAGGGCGCTCCTAAACACGGGGCATCTGCCGCTACCGGCAATGTGGTTGGGGTCATTTTTCCTGTCCTTGCAGAGCATGCACTGTGGCTCTTGTTTGCAGTCCTTAGCCAGATGGTCCTTTCCTCCGCATCGTCGGCACAGATTCGATCTGTCCAGTTCACTCTTGCAGTGTCTTGCAAGGTGTCCAAACTCAAGGCATCTGAAACATCTGGTGATGTTTATCCGCTCGCGGATTCTTGAGTTGACCCAACCAACTTTCAGGAAACCTACCGAGAGGGCCTTTTTCGCGCTTTCCGCTGGCAGTCTTATAGTCGCCGTTTGTGTTTGGCCATACGACTTACGGAGGCTAATATTCTCTGGGGCTATATCCAATATTTGGATTTGACCCCTCATCGCCTCGCAGATGTCCTCTCTGGTCGTGATCTCGTCCAGGTCCTTGCACTCAATAGAGACTCGGTGGGACAGCGTCCGGACCTCTGCATTTTCGCCTAGCGTTTCGCCCACCAGGCTCCTAAATGCTGTGGTATTCTCTCCCGAATTCCTAAGCTGAAGTAGCAGTTCTCCTTTTTGTGTCCTCCTTATTTTTGACACCGCTTTTCCGAGCTCGCCCAGTTTCTCATCGGCTTTAACTTTTCTCAGTATCTCTGAGTAGCTCGCTTCACCTTTTGCCGAGATGACTATAGCATCCGGTCGCGTCTTTTCCTTAAGCAATCCCTTGCTCTTTTTCCGGGTGACCTCCTTCCTTTTTTTGTGGGTGACCTCCTTCCACTTGTCGCCGTCCGCTTTGGGGCTCGGTGTCTCCTGCACCGTTGTTACGGTAGCCTGATTACCGACTGACCCTCGGATTCGCTTAGTTTGGGGCGTCCGTACCGTGGCCTGCTTCCGCTTGACGTCTACCGTCGTCCTGAAAAGAGGCGAGGTTTGACACGACTGGTGCGTCCTAATTACCTCCTTGGCTCCTTCGTCGTGTAGCTGGATGGCCGCCAGCTCGTAGAGCACTCTGATGCTCTCTATTGAGTCTCGCATGGGCTGGTGGATGGAGCGTCGTTTGCCATCTTCGAGCATGTCTACCAGCTTTGAGATCTCGTGCCCGAGTTCCCGGAGTGCTGAGCTGCTCTGAGTTGCCGTGGTTTGGTCCCGCTCTGAGTTCGTCTCTGCGGGGACGGCTGTTGCTCCATCTACAGGTGATCTCACCATTCTGCTGCTCTTTGCAAAAGCATCACAGCTCTCCTTCGTTTGTGGGGTTTTGTTGTTACTCATTTTGTTGGGTCCCAACTCCTAAGCCGTTGTCCTTGTCCGTTGTACAGTCGCGTTATAATCTCATGGTTGTCTTTGCAAGCAGTGAGGCCATGCGAGGGTTGACACCCGCCTTCATGGGGTCGAGTGTTCAGAGCCAGATCCGCGTTAGTCAGGAATATTACATCTGAGCCTATACTGCCAACTAAATGGCGACGATACGAGGAGCGTGCTTGGAGATTTGCCATGTTTTAACGGGACGGGGGCGGTAACGAGCAATTAGCCTAGCAGTCATTTCGGCCAGATTTCACTCCGCTTACTGAGATGCTAGAGTACTGTCGTGCCGTCAGCCCAGGGGTCGTCTAGTCGTGTAAGGGTTGTCCAGAGTTCGCAGCCTGAGACGTTACTGGTCTCAGTCTCGAGTCGCCTGTGTCGCGTGTGTGTGTGTGTGTGTGTGTGTGTGTGGGGTGTGTGTGTGTGTGTGTGTGTGTGTGTGTGTGTGTGTGTGTGTGTTTTTTTTTTTCAGTTTATTTCTTCTTATTTTTTAGCTTAGGTTATATTTGGGGTATTGTTTAGGTAGCGTGGATTGCCTGCGGAACGGCCGCGAAGCATTGCTTCACAGGCATGTTCTTGCTACCTAAATATCCGCGGTTCTCCGTCTGCTGCGCTCACTCTTCTGAGTTCTCGCATTACTTTGCTGCGAAGTTGCTGGCAGCGTCCCACTTTTGTGCGGTCTCTATCATGCTCGTGACCAGTTGTCCACCGTGATAGGTCTGCCCATGATGTCCTCCAGTTCCTGTCTGTTCGCTGCGAAACGTCCACACTCGAATATGACGTGATTGGCGTCCTCTATGATTCCTCTGCCGCACCAAGAACACTCGTCTGTGTTGTCGTGGCCGAATCGCTTTCAGTAGCTCCAGAAGCATCCGTGGCCTGATAGGAGCTGCGTTAAATAAAAATTAGTATTGCCATACTTGCGATTTGTCCAGGCTTCCAAGTTTGGGATAAGCCTATGCGTCCAGCGTCCTTTAGATGCGCGATCCCAGCGTGCTTGCCATCGTGTTACGCTCTGTATCCTTGCCTCAGTGCGAATCGAGTTTGCTGTGTTGCTTCCATCGTGGGCTCAATAGCAAACTACAGCTTCTGTTGCCAGTTCGTTTAGCGGGACCATTCCTGCGATAACCAGCGCCGTAGAGCGCTTAGGCGATATATAGAGTGTACGCCCCGGCTGTAGCTGGGAACAGCCATAGCTCTGCTCCAGATGGGGGACGCGTACATTATTACCGCTCGGTTTACGGTCATAAGGAGACGGCGTCTCTGCTGTTTCGGTCCCCGTGTGTTCAGCATAATCCTGGATAGCGCTCGACAGGACTCTGCTGCTTTCTGTGCACGTACTCCACGTGCTCTTTGAACGACATTCTGTGTCTAGCATGACACCCAGGTACTTTAGCGCCCTTGCTGATTCTATTGTCGCACTGCCGACTCTTATGTGCGCTGTTTCCACTCTTTTTCGACTGTTGACTAACACCGCTTCTGTTTTATGAGCAGCCAGCTCGAGTCCAGCTGCTGCCAGCCATTGGTCAATACTGTGGTTGCACGATTCCTCTATGTCCTTCAATTCCTTGCCGACGACTACAAGGGCCACGTCGTCCGCGAAGCCGATGATACCTGTATCGATCGGGAGTTCCAGTCGGAGGATGCCATCGTACATGACGTTCCAGACGAGGGGTGCTAGAATTGAGCCTTGGGGCACTCCAGCGGACACTTGATGTGTAGTAGGGCCGTGTGCGTGTGTCGTGTGTGCAGCAGTCTTCCAGTGAAGTAGCTGCGTATCGTCTCCTGAAGACAATATGGGACGCGTAACGTTGACAATGCATCCAATATTTTGTCCCACCTGGCTGTGTTAAAGGCGTTTTTAACATCCAGCGTGACGATGAGGCAGTACTTTTTTGTGCCGCTTTTCCATCTCGATCCTTGGATGGCGTTTGTTGCTATGCCGACCACTTTCTCCAGAGAGTCTATTGTAGACTTTGCCTTGGTGAAACCAAATTGGCTTTGGGACAGGCCACCATTGTTGTCGACAGCTACCTGAAGCAGATTAGCACTTAGATCCAGCACTTTGCCTAACGTGTCCAGGAGCCAATCGGCCTGTATGACGATGGGTCGTCGGGCGGCTTACCAGGCTTCGGTAATAAAACTAGCTTTTGGAGTTTCCATATTGTGGGGAAAGTTCTCTCCATTGGCACATGTTAAAAGCTGCACGAACTGCGCGGGCTGCAAGGACATGGCTAGTTTCAGTGCTCGGTTGGGGATTCCGTCCGGACCCGGTGCCTTACTGGGCTTTAGGCTTCTGGCGATCGTCAGCACCTCTTCGACTGAGACTTCGTCGATGAGAGACGGCATGGCTGCTACGTGGCTCGATGTGTATGGCTTGCGTATGTAATACGTCGGGTCTGATTGGGAATAGCGTTTCCACAATCAACTTCAGCTCACTTGGGTCAGAAGGCTGCGCTTGTTTGCCGGCGTAGAGTCTCTTAACGACAGTTTTGTACGCCTTGCCCCAAGGATCATATTCGGCTGAGTCGCATAGCTCCAGGAAACATTCTCGTTTGCTATCTCTTATGGACTTTTTTAGAATTTTTCTGGCACTCTGATACCTTAGCTGCTGTTCGGCATAGTTGGGTCTACCTCGGGCTCGCTGGTATCTCCTCCTGGCTTGGATGCAGTTCCGCCGTGCTTCGGCATATTTTCGTTCCACCAGTACGTGGGTACATGGTGGCGCCGAAACGTTTTCCGGGTTTGCATGCTCTCGTCACAGGCACGCGATAGCTGGCATGCCATTTGGGAGGCTCTTCTCTCTGCGTTGCCGGCAGTGACAAGCGAGTGGACTGCATTCGAAAAGGCCACGGGGTCGAAAGTATCCAGGCGGTAAGCTTTCCGACTTAGGCTTCTATCGTGCATATTATTGCGGAGTGGTCGCTTGCGGTGTATAAGTCGCTTAGTTGCCATTTTGTTGCACTAAAAAGTGACGAGCTTGCGAAGGTAAGATCGATTATAGATCCGATACCACCTCGAGTGAAGGTATTTTCCGAGCCGAAGTTTAGTAGGGCTATATCTAGGGCTGCGAAGCTTTCCAACAGGGCACGACCTCTTGCGTGTAGTTGCTTGGCTGCCCCATCCCTGCCCAGGCGTTGAGTCCCAGCAAAACCCCCCGTGTGTGTTTTTTTTTTTTTTTTTTTTTTATTTATTGTGAAAAGGAAACATGTTTTACATTTTAGGATGTATACGAGCAAAATAGGACAATCAGAGAAAGACAGGATAGTTTATGGAGAGTAGGAAGAAAGAGTCCCGCTCCTGCGGGACAACCGCAAAGTACTACTTCGCAGGGCGGGGTACAGCTGTATATCAGTATATCAGCCGCTCATCAGTCGATGCCTCGTCGGATCCTCTCCCGTCGTCGCAGCTCCTTCATTATAGCCGATGCCATGGTAGCAACGGCTGTCCATCCATTTTCGGTGGCCATCATTCGCGCCACGAGATTCTCCGGGGACAAATCATTTCTGCCCGCCGTCGCTTTTTTCCGTTCGCGTCTATGAAGTGGGCAGTAGAACAATGCGTGCTCCGCGTCCTCAACCACGCCGTGCCCGCAGTGCTCGCAAAAGGGGTCGTCCTCATGTTTAAACCTGTGCAGGTACGCCTTAAAACAGCCATGCCCAGTCAATATTTGGGCAAGGTAGTGGTCTACCTCGCCGTGTCGCCGCTGTAGCCAAAGCTTCAGGTTTGGGATCAATCTGTGGGTCCATCTACCATTTGAGCTCTCATCCCATTTACTTTGCCATTGTTCGATGGTGTTGTCCCTCAGTTGCCTGTTGGTGGTTGCCCCGCTTTGCCTTTCGACCGCCCTCAGGCCGAGTGGGATCATGCCTGCCAGCACTAAGGCCGCGTCTTCCGATACTGTACGGAAGCAGGTGGCTACACGTAATGCACAACGACGATATGCGGCCTTGCATCCTCGGCTGTAAGATGCAACCTCCATTGCGGGGGCCCATATGCTAGATCCGTAGAGGATTGTGGACGTCACCACACCAGCGATTAGCCTTCTGCTCCTCTGTCTTGGGCCTTTAGTGTTCGCCATCATTCGGCTTATGGCTGTTGTAACCCTGGCCGCTTTGTGGCTTATGTACTCCAGGTGCTGTTTATACGACAGTCTGTGGTCTATCATGACGCCCAGGTATTTGATGGCAGGCTTGGACTTAATGGTAGCACTGCCAACGCGCAACGAGGCCGTCTCAACTATCTTTCTGCTACTTATTAAAACTGCCTCAGACTTCTGCTCCGCTAGCGCGAGTCCGTTCTGGGATAGCCACTCAATTATCCTGTCGATAGCCGCACTGCTCCTAAGAGTGACCTCATCGAGTTTCTTCGCCACAGTCACTACAGCGATGTCATCGGCGAACCCAATGATTGTGTTGCCCTCTGGTAGGCAAAGGCGCAGTACTCCATCGTACATGACGTTCCACAGTAGCGGCCCGAGAACAGAGCCCTGGGGAACGCCTCCAGTTACCGCGTACTGTCGCTGACCGTCTTCAGTGTCGTAGATTAGCACTCTGTCTTGGAAGTAGCTAGTCACTAGCTGTATTAGCTGGCTCGGGATATGTCTGGCTGTTAGTGCTTCTAGGATTTTCGTCCAATTCGCTGAGTTGAACGCGTTTTTGACATCCAAAGTACAGACTAGGCAGTACTGTTTGGTGCCACCTGCCCATCTTGTTCCTTGGATTGCACCTTCTGCTAGTTCAGTCACGGCCCTGATGGCATCCGTGGTGCTCCTGTGTTTCCTGAAGCCAAATTGACGTTCAGACAGCCCGTGAACTTCAGCAAGCTTGCATTCTAGGCGATTGCAGATTAGCCGCTCGAATATTTTCCCCGTCGTGTCCAGCATACACAGAGGGCGATATGAGGAGGGATCATCCAGCTCCTTGCCGGGCTTCGGGATGAGCACAAGTCGCTGGAGCTTCCATCTACGTGGTACTGTGCATTCCGCTATACATTGATTGTACAGCTCCACGAAGCTTCTGGGGTGTGCAGCGATGACAGCTTTGATTACCCCGTTCGGTATGCCGTCTGGTCCAGGGGATTTGTCGGCCTTTAGCTTCGCAGCAATGCAAAGTACCTCATTGTCGTCGGTGGGTGCGCAGTCGTTTATTCCACTTGCTGGGAGCTGCGCTGCAAATCCAGATGGCTGCCGGGGAAAGAGCGTTTGAACTATTTGTTTCAGCTGATCCGGGTTTGTTGGCATTGGTTGCCTGCATAGCCTTCCCATGACTAATTTGTAAGCCATTCCAAAAGGCTCCGCGTCCGCGGCGTCGCAAAGCTCTTGGAAGTATCGGGTTTTGCTGCGCCTGATAGCTTCCTTGAGTACTTTCCGCTTGGCTCTGAAGTTCTGCAGATGGTGCTCGAAATTGGGCGACGATCTCGACCGTTGGCTCTTTCGCCTAGCTGCAAAGCACTCTTTGCGCGCTTTGGCTATGTCCTCGTTCCACCAGGCTACCGGTCTATGTGAGTTTCCACCTTTACGAACTCTGGTCAGTATGGCATCACATGCGTTGGTGATAGTCCCTGCTATCGCGTCAGCGGAGCTGTTGGCATCGCCCCTTATGCCAAGACCTTCTACCATAGGGAGGATTCTTTCCAGGTCCATAGTGTCCATCTTGTATCCAGTGTGTTGGAGCCTTCTACTGACGCTTCTGTTTCCAGGTTGAGAGGTGTCCGTTATCACCGCAAAGTGGTCGCTGTGGGTGTATACGTCCGATACATGCCATTGGGCGTCTCGGGCAATGTCTGGGCTGGCAAACGTCAGGTCTATGGTCGACTCACGACCCGCTTTGCTGTAGGTGCTTCTTGTGCCGATGTTCAGCAGACAGACATTCAGCGAGGCAAATGTGTCCAGCAGAATGGTTCCCCTTGGTGTCGTTCTGCTGCTGCCCCATTCTGTAGCCCACGCATTGAAGTCTCCGGCGATTATCACAGGAGATTTGCCGTGCGCGTCCTGTGCGATGTCTTCAACGACGGCTGCGTACTCTGCCAGGGGGATGCTTGGTGGTATGTAGCAGCTATAAACGTATATGCGGCCACATTTTGCCCTAGCAAACCCTTTGCGAGCAATCCGTTGTGTGAGCTGGAATGGTGCCTGTCCGCAGCTCCATAGTGCTGCTCCAGCGTCCGAGCTTTCGTGCCACACTCCGATATGTTTGGGTGTATACGGCTCGCTGATGATGGCTACATCGATTCTCTTCTCCCGGACCGTTTGTGCGAGCAGATCCTGGGCTGCTCTGCAGTGATTTAGGTTAAGTTGCAGGAACTTAACCATCTTTAAGCGCTTTGTAGGCCTTCTTATACTCTGGGCAGTTCCTGCTCAGAGTTGAGTGCGCGGCTTGGCTAGTGCCCGCGCCCATTCTTGTGCAGAGGATGCACTTTGCCTCATGCGTGCACTGTCCAGACTTGTGCCCAGTACCTGCGCACTTAAAACACGTCTCTTTTCCAACCGGATGCCGGCTCTTGCACCTGGTGGATGTATGGCCGAACGCCATACATCGGAAGCATCTCTTTGGCTCTATCTTTCGACGTATTCGGCATATCACCCATCCTATGCGGACCTTGCCGGTTTCGAGCAGTTTCATGGCTAGACTCGGTTGCAGGGCCAGCGATGCGATCTGTGTTCCTCCGTAGGCCGTCCTCATAGTAGGCGTCGCTTCGACTGGTATGTCTCCTTCCACCGAGGCAAAAAGAGCTGTGAGGACCTCATCTGCTGTCGTGGACTCATCGATGTCTAGGACCTCCATTTGCACCGTTTCCTGCATGGTTCTAACTGCAGCTTTCCCGGACAGTACGCTGCTGATTGCCACATGCAGCTGGTCGGTAGCTGGGTCCGATGGCTTCTGGAGCCTGATGATCAGTTCTCCTGCTGCTGATTTGCGGATGCCCTGCACATTGTTTTTCAGCGCCTGCAGTGAGGGAGCTGTTTTCACAATTTTGAGCACATCCGCGTATGGCATACTCTCTGTGCACTTGACCAGGATTGCATCCGGACGGTTGGGCTGTTTCCGCCTGGTGTGCTTGCCTTTCACCTCAGTCCATTTCTGTTTATCCCTTGTTTTTTCCACCCGCGGCTGGGTTGGTGTTTTGCCCTCTGCCGGCTGTAGGCGTTGCTGCATGCGAGTTGTTGACGGCTTGACTTTGCTTGGGGCCAAAGCCCGGTTTTTTGCCTTGTCCTCAATTCTCGATTTTTGCGCCGCTGTCGGTGGCTTAGTGCCTGCACCGCTTTCTTCCGTCTGCGTTGCAGTGTCGCATTTAGGAATGCTTCCGCTGCTTGCTTCAGCATGGCTGGGCTGCTTAAGGGCCTCTTCGGTGCATCGCTTGCACTGGTTTTCCATGAGCTGCGTTTTGACTACTTCTTGCAGCTCTTTTAGTCTCGCTAGCATGCTCTTGGTGGCCAAGTTTATGTGCCTCATCGCTGGCTGCTTGCCATGGTACATGTACAGCAGCTCATCCAGTATCGAACCGATCTCTTCGATCTCCTGGGTATTTGCCTTGCTCTTCTTCGGCGGAGTGCTCCTTGGCTTGTTCGTGGGGCTGGCCGGGTCCCTAAGCCTTTTCGGGGTCTCCATCTCTTCAATTTCCCTGCATGGTGCAGTGAGCTGGGGATCCATAGCTGGCGTAGCCGGGGGCGTGCTCGCCAGGCGTGATCGTCTAGCGAACGGGTCGGCCTGGCGTACTCCTTCTTCCTCTTGTCCACCTAGTGGGGTGGTGTTTTGTTTATTTTGGGTCATCATTTTAGTTAATTGGGTCCCAACTCGAAGCCGTTGTTGTCGTGTGTATTGTGCAGTCACCTTCGCGATCCCGTGGTTGCCTTTCCATGGAGTGAGGTCCACGCGAGGGTTGACTCCGGTCCTTATGGGAGACGGAGTTCAGAGCCAGATCAGTGCTGGTCAGGGAATATCAACTGAGCCTGCACGGCCAACTGAATGGCGACATACGACAAGCGTTCTACGAGGCCTGCCAAGGTTTTAGCGGGACGGGGGCGAGGCGAACATTAGCCTAGGAGCCGTTTCGACAAGGTGTCGGCTTGCTTATTAAGGTCCTAGAATGCCCGACTCGTCAGCCCATATCTCCAGTTACGTAAGGGGGGTCCAGTGGGTCGCTTCCACACTTTACTGGGCTCAGTGTGGGGGTGGGGATTTGGTTGTTTGCAGTTTGCAGTTGCTGCCAATTGTGGCGCTAGTCGCTGCTGACTTGTGGCTCCAACGGTGGCCGATGGTTTCCCACTGGCGTTTTACCGATGGGAGTTTAACCGCTCCGACTCGGCCGCCAGCGCCCCTTTTTAGTACACCGCTATGCGGCAGGGGTTGGCTTGGTCGGATCCGTGACCTTCTGTACCATTTCATGCCTCAAATCTGCAGCTGTAATGCGAGAAGTACGGTAAAGCCTAAAAGCATGCCATATCTTCCTTTGGCTTCCTGTGGACTCCAACTGCGTGGCATACTTTCGCGCGTGTTTGCTTTTTATGTTGACGCCCGCACTTCGGTTCAGGTTGGCAGCTCTGTACAACCAACCAGCTGTCCAGAACTTTTGTCTTGCTCATGTGCTTGAGCATAAACAGTGTCGCCATGCCAAATCCGCCAAAAAAGTGCTCAACTTACTTGAACGAGGCTTTGGATTCAATATATACGATTAGTTGGTCCGCGCCATCGCCCAGTCATCCAGGTGAGTGCTCGGGCTCGCTCCATTCTCGTGTTCACCATCCCAGTCTTGCAGGTGCACCACCAGTCGTGCCGCCTGAGTCTTTCAGTGTGCTCATGCAGTCGCCTCTGGTTCAACGCACCCCGGCATCCGCCGCTTGCGCAGCGCATGGGCGAACGTGGGTGTCCACGTGTGCACAACCACTTCGCCAATGGATTGCGCATCATCACCCTGCTTTCCCTGCCGGCGCAGCGGCCCACGACAAAGAACAGCAGGAGCGACGATCGAGACGCGTCTACTCACTTTCACTTTCACTCAC
>JAWNOU010000139.1:0-89032 GCA_035045725.1 Drosophila ezoana
TAAATACTACGAAGTCTAGTGTTCCTTCTAGTATTGGATGCTCTTAAATCGACCTAACTTGTGTACCCGGAACGGTTGTCAATACTACCCCTTTTTGTGTTTTTGTATAATGGAATAACGGTGAAGAATCTAAATGAAATGTATCCATATATAAAGTTTCTAATTCATATATGCTTACTGGGGTCATTGAGACCAATTGTTGAATTCTTTCATTAAAATAGGTATCTCTAACATAGGCGTCTCTACTTGCTTCTATTGTGTCCTTTTTTAAGAATCTTCTTATTATTCCTTTTTTTTTATTTTCATATACTTAATTTTTATTTTAATTTTATTGTTTTATATCTCTGCGTATACATTTTTAAATTTTATACTTCTAGTACATTGTTATATTTTGTCCAGATCATTAGCCCTGCTTAAGTATTTCTTTTTAAACATTTGTTGTGCAGTTTGTAAACTTTATAAAACATATTTATGCACATTATAACTACTATTATTATTAACAATGTTACAATTAGCTTCCGATCTGGAGTCTCGACTTCAACGTAATTTATAACATTACTAAACCCATTTTGGGTATGTTTTTTAAGTTTGTTGATGATCTTATGCCATATTTATATGGCTTATCTTGCGATTGAAATTCTGTTTTACTTATTTTATTATCCTCATATATAGGATAATTTTGGTTTTTACAGGATCCTACCTATCGTTTCGCATAGCTTTACGGGCTATGCTTCTAATCGGGCAGAAAAGATTCTGGTCAATTTTACAAAAATTGTATGTTTATAATTAAAAATATGTATAAATATGAAGTGTAGTTATGCTGCATCTGCTGCTCGTCCGCTGCATCAGCTAGTCGTCGCCGGATATGGCACGCTGATGCTCCTTGTTGACGCAAGTGGCGGTGTGCCCCTCGCGCTTATTGATTGGCTGATGCTGATGTCCTGGGCCTATGGGCTCAGGTGGGGCTGGTGCCGGTCATCGCACAGGTCGTATTCGTCATGCACGTTGAGTTGCATGCTCCACTGAAGAGCGGTCCAGGGCAGTCGTTAGGACATGTTGGTTTCATCTTTGGGATCTGAGACGGCGGTGGTGGTATTATTATTTGCTGTTTACATATATTACTTATGGAGTGGTGAGTTGCTTCAATGGAGTTCTTTTTTATCAGGCTAGATTTTAAGAAATCTAATTCTGCCTGTAACTTTTGGGACGTTGCCCAAGGAGGTGTAGCGATTTTGTGTATAATAACCACTAAATGTGGTCTATTCTTTTATTTATTTTTGTTTTCTGACCACCCCCTGTGTTTTCCCATTGGCGCACTCTACTCACTCGGTAATTTGTAGTTTTCCAGTCCACGATCCTCGTCATTGCCTCCAGGCAGGGATTTATGTGTCCTCTTGTCCTTGTCTTCTACTGCCTCCAGGCAGGGATTTATTTATTTTCTTGTCTTGTTATTCTACTGCTTGCAGGCAGGGAATCGTGACCATGGTCGCCATGGTCGTGACCACGGTCGCCATGTATAAAATGTATATATATATCAAAACATAAGCACGTCAGTGCTGATTGACTTCAATTTTAGAATTGTATTTATTTAAAGTAAATATAATGCACTTAGCTAATGGATACATGTATATACTTATGCTGTTATTGGTTAAAAGCTACAAAGAGAGGGGGAGTGAGTAGCTTGCATATGCCTGTGTTAGTGAGCATATATGTTGCTCATGAAATGCGCTCAGACGGAGCGTGGGATGTGCAGCGAAAGCATAAACGGTCAGCTAGAGAGGCTAGTGAACTGTGCTGCGTAATATGAGCCAGAGCCAATATATAAAGTGGCTCTGGGCTTGTTTAATGTATAATTGTTATTGTATGCGACAAAGTGCCGCATACTTTATATTTGTATATAGGGTGTTATTTTAAGGCATATACACACTTCACCTCCACTTTTAGAGGAATAACGTAATATAATGTAGTTATTTTTAATTGATTGTATTTTTTTTTTTGAAAGTGTTAAAGATTAAAAAAAATATAAAAACTTGTTTATAAATAGATACATTTATATATATTTTGCTTTGCTTTGTTTTGGCTGATCAGGCCATTTTGTATATTTTTTTTTTAATTTAAAATGTTAAAATGTAAGTGGATTGCTGAAGTTAATAATAATAAGAATAATAAATGAATAATAATATGTATATTCTTATGCATGGCCACACGAAAATGATTGTGAATTAAACATATTTAACCTATCCTTATGAACTTTATTTTTTTACCTTTTTTATCTTTTATTGGAATGTTACCTCTATCTTCTATTCCTATTACTTCATAGGGACCAAAATAAACTGGTTTGAATTCATGGCCAGTATCGTTTCCTAATAAAACCTTATCTCCTACTTTTAATTTAAAGTCGATAACCTTATTATCATAATATTCTTTATTTTTTTCCTTATGTTTTTCTAACATTATCCTAGCTCTTTTATTTGTGTGTTCTAGTCTAAACTTTGTTTCATCTATATTATATATAGGGTCAATATTATCTATTTTATTAAAATATTTTGGCAAGTTGCTACGTTTGCCGAAAACTAACACATATGGACAATAATTGTGTACCATAGAGGGGGTCGTGTTGAAACAGTAAACAAAATATTGGAGCCATACATCCCAATCAGTTTTATCAACCGATATATAAGACGGTATGTATTCGTTGAAAGTTCTATGACTTCTTTCCACTGTTCCAACTGTCTGGTGGTGGTGTGCTGTGGACGTTAAATTGTCTATCTTTAGGTATTTGCACAGGTCATTAATAATATAATTTTTATATTCAGTTCCCATGTCGGAAATGAACGTCTTCATTGGACCGAACTTCAGTATAAAAGATTCAAATATTACTTTTGCAACTGTATTAGCGGATTTGTTTGGTACTGGAATAGCTACAAGATATTTTGTTAAATCGCATATCATTGTAATTGCATATTCGTTTCCATTTTCGGATTTTGGTAGTGGACCTATAATGTCCACTATCACTCTGTCGAACGCATTTATCGGCGTTTCTGTAATTGTCAGAGGTGTTTGTGTATTTGTTATTCAGGACATCTACGTATGTATTTGGATATATGACGTGTCATATTATTCCAGTAGTAGTGTCTTTTTATTTTAGCTATCGTTCTTGAAATGCCAGGATCGTCATGATATGTAAACAGTATCGCTTCTTGATCTTTTTCATTTTTATTAAGGTCACCGGCTTGAGTAAGGCTACTCGTGATGATTTTAATATTTTGTTGCCCATATTTATAAAGGATTCAATCGAAATTAATTCAAATATCTTTTCGCTCGGTGCCAGTTTGAGTTGCTCATCTCATGTATACCGGCTTCTTTTCCAAGCCTTTGGAAAAACTGACCTAAGTCAAATGTTCCATTGGTGTACAGATCGCTAACATCAATTCTTGCTATAGCTTTCCTTCCATGTTTGAAGAAACATATATTATTTAATATAAGCGAGGCCATTACCTTACGTACTTCGTCATTACAAATGACATCATATAAGTTGGGCTTAGAAACGTTCTCAAGAGTTTGCATAGGCAAATCTACTTGATCTTTTCATGCGCAGGAGTTTTCTGTTTACTTTGGTGCCTGGTAGTGACTTTCAGGACTTTAACTTGTAAATCTTTTAGTTCTTTGATGGTTATTCTTGATAACGCATCAGCTACATAGTTATCTTTACCCTTTAGATACTCTACCGTAAAATTATATTCCTCTTACTCAAGCCTCATACGCGTTAATTTGGAACTTGGATTGTCTATTGAAAATAAATATGTAAGTGGTCTATGATTTGTTTTGACAGTGAAATGTTTACCATAAATATATGGTCTGAAATGTGTTATTGCCCAATGAATTGCTGCTAATTCTTGTTCTGTTGTACTTTTATTACTTTCTCCCTTAGTAAATGAACCTGATGCATAAGCAATTGGGAGTTAGACTCCATTATTGTTTTGAGTTAAAACCGCTCCACCCGCTTGCTTACTTGCATCAGTTATTACTTATCAGCTAGCAGCTTTTTGTTAATTTAACGATAGTCGATTACCAATCGCCATTTTGATTCCCTGAACCCATTGTAAAAGATCATAACTTTTAAATGAAAAAAGGGTAGCACGTCAGTGCTGTTTGGTATGTTTGTTCAGAATGAATTTATTCAGTTTTAATCATGTTCGCTTAGCCTATGGATATACATATGTACTTATGCTGTTATTCGTTAACAGCTACAAAGAGAGGGAGTTTGAGTAGCTCGCATATGCCTGTATTAGTGAGCATATATATTGCTCACGGAATGCGCTCAGACGGAGCGTGGGATATGCAGCATGAGCATAAACGGTCAGCTAGTGAGGCTAGTGAACCGCGCTGCGTAATATGAGACCGAGCCAATACATAATGTGGCTCTGGGCTCGTTTACCATATTATTGTTATTGTATGCAACAAATGTAACGCTTCCTCAGTGATTTTTTATGAAGAAGATAAATCTTCAGAAGGATGTTTGCTGAGGCTATTACAATGAGTATTATTAGCAGTATGTTTGTTAACTGCACATGGGGAGTGGTGTCTACAACTTCAACTACGTTAACTACATTGGCAGTGTTATCATCTGCCTTTGATTGTTTTCCCCCCATATTTCTATATAAATACTCTTGCTTTTTGATTTGACTACTACCTATGCAGACGTACTAAGACTTTAAAATTCTTGTATTTTCACAAAGTTAGTAATGTTTTTGTACCTATGTACAATTAGATATATATATAGATATATATATACATGTGATATAAGTATATATATATATTTTTTTTCTATTTGTAATTCATTATATTTGTTTTATTTCATTTTCTTAAAGTTACAAAATTAATTATAGGGTTACTTTTTTTTAATGTTGTTTGTGCTCTTTTTTTTTTTAAATTAAATTTTGTCTAGGTCATTTGCCTGGCTCATATATTTCTTTTTTAAACATTTGCTATGTAATTTATATAGTTTATAGTTTAAAGTGTATTTATAACTATTTCTTGTATCTTCAGTAACTTTTACTATTGCATTACTTTGCATTTACGTTAACAAGTTTTTCTACCTATTGTTTTGTATAGCTTTACGGGCTATACTTCTAATTGAGCGGAGCTGGTTCCGCACAATTTTACAAATTTTATTATAATAATGTTAACTGTTGCTCCAGATGTCCAGTTGTCGTCCGCGTCAGCTGGTCGTCGCCGGTTTGGCTACGCTGACGCTCCTTCGTAGGCGAAAGTGGCGGAGTGCCCCTCGCGCTGTTGTCTTCACTGCTGCTGATGTCCGTGGCCTATTGGCTCAGGCGGGGCCGGTGCCGGTCTTCGCACTGGTCTTTGGTCCCAAACATGTGGATTTGCATGCTGAAGCGTATAGTGGTCCAGGGCAGTCGTTCGGGCAGACGTCAGGTTTTTTCGGTAACGGCTTTGGAGATGGTGGTTTTTTAATTAGTTTTCATTTATAACTTTGATATTTGCTGAGTGAGTTGCGGTATTTGGCTTTCTTTGCTGGAGGCTCTCTTTCAAAAAATCAAGTTCGGCAGTTAATTTTTGTGCCGTTGCCCATGTGGGCGGCGTATTCGTGTATAATAGCCACTTAATGTGTGCTATTCTTTTATTTATTTTGTTTTTCTGGCCTCCGCGTTTGCCCATTACTCGCACTCTACTCACTCAGATTTTCAGTTTTTTTTTTTCGATCTCTAGGTCTCCCGCGCTATCGTAAGGGACGGATTGCCTCTCACTCTTGTTGCTTGTTGTTGTTGTCATCCAGCCCTCTCACTCTTGTGTTTTATTCCACCGTTGACGGACTGCCACTCGTACTTGTACACTGCTGGTCATCACTTGTAACACTTTTTATAGTTGTTGATTTGTATAGTTTTTGTTGTTGTTGTTGTTTTTTTTTTTATGACCATGTCTCGGTCGCCATGTTGTACTTTGGAGATGGTGGTTTTTTAATTAGTTTTTCATTTATAACTTTGATATTTGCTGAGTGAGTTGCGGTATTTGGCTTTCTTTGCTGGAGGCTCTCTTTCAAAAAATCAAGTTCGGCAGTTAATTTTTGTGCCGTTGCCCATGTGGGCGGCGTATTCGTGTATAATAGCCACTTAATGTGTGCTATTCTTTTATTTATTTTGTTTTTCTGGCCTCCGCGTTTGCCCATTACTCGCACTCTACTCACTCAGACTTTCAGTTTTTTTTTTCAATCTCTAGGTCTTCCGCGCTGGCGTAAGGGACGGATTGCCTCTCACTCTTGTTGCTTGTTGTTGTTGTCATCCAGCCCTCTCACTCTTGTATTTTATTCCACCGTTGACGGACTGCCACTCGTACTTGTACACTGCTGGTCATCACTTGTAACACTTTTCATAGTTGTTGTTGTTTTGTATAGTTGTGACTGCAGTTGCTGCAGTTGTTGTTACTGCCGTTGCTGCTGTTGTTGTTATTGTTACTGCCGTTGCTGCTTTTCCATGTCCAGGTCTGGCTTGACCTTAGTCACGGTCGCCATGTAAAAGATCATAACTTTTAAATGAAAAAAGGGTAGCACGTCAGTGCTGTTTGGTATGTTTGTTCAGAATGAATTTATTCAGTTTTAATCATGTTCGCTTAGCCTATGGATATACATATGTACTTATGCTGTTATTCGTTAACAGCTACAAAGAGAGGGAGTTTGAGTAGCTCGCATATGCCTGTATTAGTGAGCATATATATTGCTCACGGAATGCGCTCAGACGGAGCGTGGGATATGCAGCATAAGCATAAACGGTCAGCTAGTGAGGCTAGTGAGGCAAGGTCGAATATGTCTGTATAATTAGTGCATAACTTAATTAATTTTGCTTTAAACTGTGGTGGAAAATTTTGGGTTAGTCAAGACATGACTTCTTCCTTTCTACTGAACCACTTCGTAGTTCGAAAGTGATTCATAATTTAGATTATTTATATTAATTAGTTGATCGGTACTGGTTGTAATCGGACAAATGTGTTTCGTGTGGTAGCAACGGTGTTTGCAACATGAATACCAGTTCGAATTTCCTGGTTTGGAATTAGTACACGATCTTCACTTGAGGATAGTTCGATTATTCAGACAAATTGTGTTCTTGCTGGTAAAAGTATTGTATTATTACCAGAACTATATGTTATTGGAACATGAATCGGAAAATTTGGATTATTGGGTCTGATAATAAGCCAATCTTCTGTTGGCTTGAAATCTAATTGGCAATTGAAATTTTTAATAAAATCAATCCCTATTATTCCGTCGCTTGGTATTGCGAAATGCAGATCTACTATATGGAAATTGTGTGGAATTATGTATTAATCTGTCTGTAGTTCAATTGAGGTTAAGCCTTTAGATTTTATAACTTCTTGGCTTATGCCTTGAATATTGATTCTATTGTCATTTTGAATGTCATTGAAAAAATCAGAATTTTCTTTTAAAATTGAAATGTCTGCACCTGTATCTATTTTACGTGTTGCTACATGATAAAATGATACAAATATACTGAAGTTAAGATTGATGGTGTGAGCCTTATTGTTTTCTAGTTTTGCGTATCTATAGGTCGTTCGGAGTTTTCCGAATTATGTTGTGTAACTCGGACATTATTGTTGTGGCCTCGATTCGAGTTGCCACGGCCTCTAGAGTTTCCTCTATTTTGGCCTTGTGCCCTATTATAGTTTCTGCTTTAACTTTGGTTATTATTTCTGGAACCGTTGTTCTGATAATTATCTCTGCCACGATATTTACCTCGGTTTCCTCTATTATTTCCATATTGCCTTTGACGGAAGTACAATACAGAATTTGCCTGGCTTGTTGCTTTCGTACAACTGTTGACAAATTTTGAAAGGGCATCATTCATTGTGTTGAATGTACCTGCTTGCATGATCAGTTTTACTCTGTCAATTGCGCAATTTTGCGTCATGGCCTTTACAGCTAATGTCAAATTGTATTTGCTTGCTAGATCCGGGCTTAAGCCATCAGCCTGGGTCAATTTTTCCACGTTTTGGGTGTATTGATTAGCCGTTTTGCTCTTTTTGCTGCAGATTAAGAAGTTTTGCGGATATGACGTCTACAGATTCTCCTTTTACTGCTTTGGATAATTGATTTATAATGGCAAGAATTGTCTGCTCATTACTTATCATGTTTCTAGCGTGGCCCTTCAGTTTAGTCTTTATTATGCTTACTACAGTTAGTTTGTGAGTGCCTTTTAAGGAATCTATTAGATTCAATGCATTCAAAAAAGTTTGTAGGTTTTCGGCCTTTCCATCGAACTCTGGTAAGACTGACGAGGCTAATTTTAAAAACTCTTCAACTGTCTGAGCCATGTTTAATAATTTTATGTCGACTATTTGGTCGTTTTCTGAGTTTGTCAAGAGTGACTTATCGATTGTTACCGGCATGTTTAATGCCGATGGTAAATAAAGCTGGAGATTGTACTTTTCGTTTAAGCCTACCAGATTATCCCTTAGACCTTGTAAGCATCTAAGTTTATGGTCCCACTCCTCAATAAAACTCCTCATTTCATTGTATTCATATACAAGAATCTCAGTGTGTTTAATTATGGTTGGTTGCAAAACTGGTGCGCTTTTATTTAGGCAGTTATATGATTTATCAGCTATCTGGTGCCATTCCATATATGAAAATTTGTTTGATGAATAATTTTATTCATTATATTTTTGGGTTTTTAAATACTACGAAGTCTAGTGTTCCTTCTAGTATTGGATGCTCTTAAATCGACCTAACTTGTGTACCCGGAACGGTTGTCAATACTACCCCTTTTTGTGTTTTTGTATAATGGAATAACGGTGAAGAATCTAAATGAAATGTATCCATATATAAAGTTTCTAATTCATATATGCTTACTGGGGTCATTGAGACCAATTGTTGAATTCTTTCATTAAAATAGGTATCTCTAACATAGGCGTCTCTACTTGCTTCTATTGTGTCCTTTTTTAAGAATCTTCTTATTATTCCTTTTTTTTTTATTTTCATATACTTAATTTTTATTTTAATTTTATTGTTTTATATCTCTGCGTATACATTTTTAAATTTTATACTTCTAGTACATTGTTATATTTTGTCCAGATCATTAGCCCTGCTTAAGTATTTCTTTTTTAAACATTTGTTGTGCAGTTTGTAAACTTTATAAAACATATTTATGCACATTATAACTACTATTATTATTAACAATGTTACAATTAGCTTCCGATCTGGAGTCTCGACTTCAACGTAATTTATAACATTACTAAACCCATTTTGGGTATGTTTTTTAAGTTTGTTGATGATCTTATGCCATATTTATATGGCTTATCTTGCGATTGAAATTCTGTTTTACTTATTTTATTATCCTCATATATAGGATAATTTTGGTTTTTACAGGATCCTACCTATCGTTTCGCATAGCTTTACGGGCTATGCTTCTAATCGGGCAGAAAAGATTCTGGTCAATTTTACAAAAATTGTATGTTTATAATTAAAAATATGTATAAATATGAAGTGTAGTTATGCTGCATCTGCTGCTCGTCCGCTGCATCAGCTAGTCGTCGCCGGATATGGCACGCTGATGCTCCCTTGTTGACGCAAGTGGCGGTGTGCCCCTCGCGCTTATTGATTGGCTGCTGCTGATGTCCTGGGCCTATGGGCTCAGGTGGGGCTGGTGCCGGTCATCGCACAGGTCGTATTCGTCATGCACGTTGAGTTGCTTGCTCCACTGAAGAGCGGTCCAGGGCAGTCGTTAGGACATGTTGGTTTCATCTTTGGGATCTGAGACGGCGGTGGTGGTATTATTATTTGCTGTTTACATATATTACTTATGGAGTGGTGAGTTGCTTCAATGGAGTTCTTTTTTATCAGGCTAGATTTTAAGAAATCTAATTCTGCCTGTAACTTTTGGGACGTTGCCCAAGGAGGTGTAGCGATTTTGTGTATAATAACCACTAAATGTGGTCTATTCTTTTATTTATTTTTGTTTTCTGACCACCCCTGTGTTTTCCCATTGGCGCACTCTACTCACTCGGTAATTTGTAGTTTTCCAGTCCACGATCCTCGTCATTGCCTCCAGGCAGGGATTTATGTGTCCTCTTGTCCTTGTCTTCTACTGCCTCCAGGCAGGGATTTATTTATTTTCTTGTCTTGTTATTCTACTGCTTGCAGGCAGGGAATCGTGACCATGGTCGCCATGGTCGTGACCACGGTCGCCATGTATAAAATGTATATATATATCAAAACATAAGCACGTCAGTGCTGATTGACTTCAATTTTAGAATTGTATTTATTTAAAGTAAATATAATGCACTTAGCTAATGGATACATGTATATACTTATGCTGTTATTGGTTAAAAGCTACAAAGAGAGGGGGAGTGAGTAGCTTGCATATGCCTGTGTTAGTGAGCATATATGTTGCTCATGAAATGCGCTCAGACGGAGCGTGGGATGTGCAGCGAAAGCATAAACGGTCAGCTAGAGAGGCTAGTGAACTGTGCTGCGTAATATGAGCCAGAGCCAATATATAAAGTGGCTCTGGGCTTGTTTAATGTATAATTGTTATTGTATGCGACAAAGTGCCGCATACTTTATATTTGTATATAGGGTGTTATTTTAAGGCATATACACACTTCACCTCCACTTTTAGAGGAATAACGTAATATAATGTAGTTATTTTTAATTGATTGTATTTTTTTTTTGAAAGTGTTAAAGATTAAAAAAATATAAAAACTTGTTTATAAATAGATACATTTATATATATTTTGCTTTGCTTTGTTTTGGCTGATCAGGCCATTTTGTATATTTTTTTTTTTAATTTAAAATGTTAAAATGTAAGTGGATTGCTGAAGTTAATAATAATAAGAATAATAAATGAATAATAATATGTATATTCTTATGCATGGCCACACGAAAATGATTGTGAATTAAACATATTTAACCTATCCTTATGAACTTTATTTTTTTTACCTTTTTTATCTTTTATTGGAATGTTACCTCTATCTTCTATTCCTATTACTTCATAGGGACCAAAATAAACTGGTTTGAATTCATGGCCAGTATCGTTTCCTAAAAAAACCTTATCTCCTACTTTTAATTTAAAGTCGATAACCTTATTATCATAATATTCTTTATTTTTTTCCTTATGTTTTTCTAACATTATCCTAGCTCTTTTATTTGTGTGTTCTAGTCTAAACTTTGTTTCATCTATATTATATATAGGGTCAATATTATCTATTTTATTAAAATATTTTGGCAAGTTGCTACGTTTGCCGAAAACTAACACATATGGACAATAATTGTGTACCATAGAGGGGGTCGTGTTGAAACAGTAAACAAAATATTGGAGCCATACATCCCAATCAGTTTTATCAACCGATATATAAGACGGTATGTATTCGTTGAAAGTTCTATGACTTCTTTCCACTGTTCCAACTGTCTGGTGGTGGTGTGCTGTGGACGTTAAATTGTCTATCTTTAGGTATTTGCACAGGTCATTAATAATATAATTTTTATATTCAGTTCCCATGTCGGAAATGAACGTCTTCATTGTCCATATTGCCCATATTTATAAAGGATTCAATCGAAATTAATTCAAATATCTTTTCGCTCGGTGCCAGTTTGAGTTGCTCATCTCATGTATACCGGCTTCTTTTTCAAGCCTTTGGAAAAACTGACCTAAGTCAAATGTTCCATTGGTGTGAACCTTATTCTTTTCTAGTTTTGCGTATCTAAAGGTCGTTCGGAGTTTTCCGAATTGTGTTGTGTAACTCGGACATTATTGTTGTGGCCTCGATTCGAGTTGCCACGGCCTCTAGAGTTTCCTCTATTTTGGCCTTGTGCCCTATTATAGTTTCTGCTTTAACTTTGGTTATTATTTCTGAAACCGTTGTTCTGATAATTATCTCTGCCACGATATTTACCTCGGTTTCCTCTATTATTTCCATATTGCCTTTGACGGAAGTACAATACAGAATTTGCCTGGCTTGTTGCTTTCGTACAACTGTTGACAAATTTTGAAAGGGCATCATTCATTGTGTTGAATGTACCTGCTTGCATGATCAGTTTTACTCTGTCAATTGCGCAATTTTGCGTCATGGCCTTTACAGCTAATGTCAAATTGTATTTGCTTGCTAGATCCGGGCTTAAGCCATCAGCCTGGGTCAATTTTTCCACGTTTTGGGTGTATTGATTAGCCGTTTTGCTCTTTTGCTGCAGATTAAGAAGTTTTGCGGATATGACGTCTACAGATTCTCCTTTTACTGCTTTGGATAATTGATTTATAATGGCAAGAATTGTCTGCTCATTACTTATCATGTTTCTAGCGTGGCCCTTCAGTTTAGTCTTTATTATGCTTACTACAGTTAGTTTGTGAGTGCCTTTTAAGGAATCTATTAGATTCAATGCATTCAAAAAAGTTTGTAGGTTTTCGGCCTTTCCATCGAACTCTGGTAAGACTGACGAGGCTAATTTTAAAAACTCTTCAACTGTCTGAGCCATGTTTAATAATTTTATGTCGACTATTTGGTCGTTTTCTGAGTTTGTCAAGAGTGACTTATCGATTGTTACCGGCGTGTTTAATGCCGATGGTAAATAAAGCTGGAGATTGTACTTTTCGTTTAAGCCTACCAGATTATCCCTTAGACCTTGTAAGCATCTAAGTTTATGGTCCCACTCCTCAATAAAACTCCTCATTTCATTGTATTCATATACAAGAATCTCAGTGTGTTTAATTATGGTTGGTTGCAAAACTGGTGCGCTTTTATTTAGGCAGTTATATGATTTATCAGCTATCTGGTGCCATTCCATATATGAAAATTTGTTTGATGAATAATTTTATTCATTATATTTTTGGGTTTTTAAATACTACGAAGTCTAGTGTTCCTTCTAGTATTGGATGCTCTTAAATCAACCTAACTTGTGTACCCGGAACGGTTGTCAATACTACCCCTTTTTATACCCTGAACCCATTAAAAATGGGTAAAAGGGGTATTATGTTTTTGTGCAAAATCCAAATGTATGTAACAGGCAGAAGGAAGCATCTCCGACCCCATAAAGTATATATATTCTTGATCAGCATTAATAGCCGAGTCGATCTAGCCATGTCCGTCTGTCTGTCCGTCCGTCCGTCCGTCCGTCCGTCCGTCCGTCCGTCCGTCCGTCCGTCCGTCCGTCCGTCCGTATGTATGAACGCAAGGATCTCAGAACCTATAAGAGCTAGAGACTTGAAATTTTAGATGTAGGTGCTCCTAGGTCCTACGCAGATCGAGTTTGTTTCCGATAATCGATAACTTGCCCCGTTTCCAAGTAATCGATAAAAATGTATATCGATATCCTGTTTTTTAAGCAATTTTGGTAAATAATAAGAGCTAGAGTTACCAAACTTGACATGTAGCTTCTAGAAAAGTATATATATATCGATTATCTTTCATTTTATACCTATCGCCACCTCCCCGCTACTCTCTATCTATAAGCGCGCGCTGCATTTGGTGTAGGAATATGAGGGTTCAGGGTATCCCCTAGTCGGGAGCTCCCGACTAGAACCTCTTACTTGTTGTGTTTTTGTATAATGGAATAACGGTGAAGAATCTAAATGAAATGTATCCATATATAAAGTTTCTAATTCATATATGCTTACTGGGGTCATTGAGACCAATTGTTGAATTCTTTCATTAAAATAGGTATCTCTAACATAGGCGTCTCTACTTGCTTCTATTGTGTCCTTTTTTAAGAATCTTCTTATTATTCCTTTTTTTTTTATTTTCATATACTTAATTTTTATTTTAATTTTATTGTTTTATATCTCTGCGTATACATTTTTAAATTTTATACTTCTAGTACATTGTTATATTTTGTCCAGATCATTAGCCCTGCTTAAGTATTTCTTTTTTAAACATTTGTTGTGCAGTTTGTAAACTTTATAAAACATATTTATGCACATTATAACTACTATTATTATTAACAATGTTACAATTAGCTTCCGATCTGGAGTCTCGACTTCAACGTAATTTATAACATTACTAAACCCATTTTGGGTATGTTTTTTAAGTTTGTTGATGATCTTATGCCATATTTATATGGCTTATCTTACGATTGAAATTCTGTTTTACTTATTTTATTATCCTCATATATAGAATAATATTGGTTTTGACAGGATCCTACCTATCGTTTTGCATAGCTTTACGGGCTATGCTTCTAATCGGGCAGAAAAGATTCTGGTCAATTTTACAAAAATTGTATGTTTATAATTAAAAATATGTATAAATATGAAGTGTAGTTATGCTGCATCTGCTGCTCGTCCGCTGCATCAGCTAGTCGTCGCCGGATATGGCACGCTGATGCTCCCTTGTTGACGCAAGTGGCGGTGTGCCCCTCGCGCTTATTGATTGGCTGCTGCTGATGTCCTGGGCCTATGGGCTCAGGTGGGGCTGGTGCCGGTCATCGCACAGGTCGTATTCGTCATGCACGTTGAGTTGCATGCTCCACTGAAGAGCGGTCCAGGGCAGTCGTTAGGACATGTTGGTTTCATCTTTGGGATCTGAGACGGCGGTGGTGGTATTATTATTTGCTGTTTACATATATTACTTATGGAGTGGTGAGTTGCTTCAATGGAGTTCTTTTTTATCAGGCTAGATTTTAAGAAATCTAATTCTGCCTGTAACTTTTGGGACGTTGCCCAAGGAGGTGTAGCGATTTTGTGTATAATAACCACTAAATGTGGTCTATTCTTTTATTTATTTTTGTTTTCTGACCACCCCTGTGTTTTCCCATTGGCGCACTCTACTCACTCGGTAATTTGTAGTTTTCCAGTCCACGATCCTCGTCATTGCCTCCAGGCAGGGATTTATGTGTCCTCTTGTCCTTGTCTTCTACTGCCTCCAGGCAGGGATTTATTTATTTTCTTGTCTTGTTATTCTACTGCTTGCAGGCAGGGAATCGTGACCATGGTCGCCATGGTCGTGACCACGGTCGCCATGTATAAAATGTATATATATATCAAAACATAAGCACGTCAGTGCTGATTGACTTCAATTTTAGAATTGTATTTATTTAAAGTAAATATAATGCACTTAGCTAATGGATACATGTATATACTTATGCTGTTATTGGTTAAAAGCTACAAAGAGAGGGGAGTGAGTAGCTTGCATATGCCTGTGTTAGTGAGCATATATGTTGCTCATGAAATGCGCTCAGACGGAGCGTGGGATGTGCAGCGAAAGCATAAACGGTCAGCTAGAGAGGCTAGTGAACTGTGCTGCGTAATATGAGCCAGAGCCAATATATAAAGTGGCTCTGGGCTTGTTTAATGTATAATTGTTATTGTATGCGACAAAGTGCCGCATACTTTATATTTGTATATAGGGTGTTATTTTAAGGCATATACACACTTCACCTCCACTTTTAGAGGAATAACGTAATATAATGTAGTTATTTTTAATTGATTATATTTTTTTTTTTGAAAGTGTTAAAGATTAAAAAAAATATAAAAACTTGTTTATAAATAGATACATTTATATATATTTTGCTTTGCTTTGTTTTGGCTGATCAGGCCATTTTGTATATTTTTTTTTTAATTTAAAATGTTAAAATGTAAGTGGATTGCTGAAGTTAATAATAATAAGAATAATAAATGAATAATAATATGTATATTCTTATGCATGGCCACACGAAAATGATTGTGAATTAAACATATTTAACCTATCCTTATGAACTTTATTTTTTTTACCTTTTTTATCTTTTATTGTAATGTTACCTCTATCTTCTATTCCTATTACTTCATAGGGACCAAAATAAACTGGTTTGAATTCATGGCCAGTATCGTTTCCTAATAAAACCTTATCTCCTACTTTTAATTTAAAGTCGATAACCTTATTATCATAATATTCTTTATTTTTTTCCTTATGTTTTTCTAACATTATCCTAGCTCTTTTATTTGTGTGTTCTAGTCTAAACTTTGTTTCATCTATATTATATATAGGGTCAATATTATCTATTTTATTAAAATATTTTGGCAAGTTGCTACGTTTGCCGAAAACTAACACATATGGACAATAATTGTGTACCATAGAGGGGGTCGTGTTGAAACAGTAAACAAAATATTGGAGCCATACATCCCAATCAGTTTTATCAACCGATATATAAGACGGTATGTATTCGTTGAAAGTTCTATGACTTCTTTCCACTGTTCCAACTGTCTGGTGGTGGTGTGCTGTGGACGTTAAATTGTCTATCTTTAGGTATTTGCACAGGTCATTAATAATATAATTTTTATATTCAGTTCCCATGTCGGAAATGAACGTCTTCATTGGACCGAACTTCAGTATAAAAGATTCAAATATTACTTTTGCAACTGTATTAGCGGATTTGTTTGGTACTGGAATAGCTACAAGATATTTTGTTAAATCGCATATCATTGTAATTGCATATTCGTTTCCATTTTCGGATTTTGGTAGTGGACCTATAATGTCCACTATCACTCTGTCGAACGCATTTATCGGCGTTTCTGTAATTGTCAGAGGTGTTTGTGTATTTGTTATTCAGGACATCTACGTATGTATTTGGATATATGACGTGTCATATTATTCCAGTAGTAGTGTCTTTTTATTTTAGCTATCGTTCTTGAAATGCCAGGATCGTCATGATATGTAAACAGTATCGCTTCTTGATCTTTTTCATTTTTTATTAAGGTCACCGGCTTGAGTAAGGCTACTCGTGATGATTTTAATATTTTGTTGCCCATATTTATAAAGGATTCAATCGAAATTAATTCAAATATCTTTTCGCTCGGTGCCAGTTTGAGTTGCTCATCTCATGTATACCGGCTTCTTTTCCAAGCCTTTGGAAAAACTGACCTAAGTCAAATGTTCCATTGGTGTACAGATCGCTAACATCAATTCTTGCTATAGCTTTCCTTCCATGTTTGAAGAAACATATATTATTTAATATAAGCGAGGCCATTACCTTTCGTACTTCGTCATTACAAATGACATCATATAAGTTGGGCTTAGAAACGTTCTCAAGAGTTTGCATAGGCAAATCTACTTGATCTTTTCATGCGCAGGAGCTTTCTGTTTACTTTGGTGCCTGGTAGTGACTTTCAGGACTTTAACTTGTAAATCTTTTAGTTCTTTGATGGTTAATCTTGATAACGCATCAGCTACATAGTTATCTTTACCCTTTAGATACTCTACCGTAAAATTATATTCCTCTTACTCAAGCCTCATACGCGTTAATTTGGAACTTGGATTGTCTATTGAAAATAAATATGTAAGTGGTCTATGATTTGTTTTGACAGTGAAATGTTTACCATAAATATATGGTCTGAAATGTGTTATTGCCCAATGAATTGCTGCTAATTCTTGTTCTGTTGTACTTTTATTACTTTCTCCCTTAGTAAATGAACCTGATGCATAAGCAATTGGGAGTTGGACTCCATTATTGTTTTGAGTTAAAACCGCTCCACCCGCTTGCTTACTTGCATCAGTTATTATGCAAAATTTTTTGCTGAAAAAATATTTCGCTCTACCTAGTTGATATAAAATATCATCAATTCTAGGTAGTGGGAACTTATCAGCTAGCAGCTTTTTGTTAATTTAACGATAGTCGATTACCAATCGCCATTTTGATTCCCTGAACCCATTGTAAAAGATCATAACTTTTAAATGAAAAAAGGGTAGCACGTCAGTGCTGTTTGGTATGTTTGTTCAGAATGAATTTATTCAGTTTTAATCATGTTCGCTTAGCCTATGGATATACATATGTACTTATGCTGTTATTCGTTAACAGCTACAAAGAGAGGGAGTTTGAGTAGCTCGCATATGCCTGTATTAGTGAGCATATATATTGCTCACGGAATGCGCTCAGACGGAGCGTGGGATATGCAGCATGAGCATAAACGGTCAGCTAGTGAGGCTAGTGAACCGCGCTGCGTAATATGAGACCGAGCCAATACATAATGTGGCTCTGGGCTCGTTTACCATATTATTGTTATTGTATGCAACAAATGTAACGCTTCCTCAGTGATTTTTTATGAAGAAGATAAATCTTCAGAAGGATGTTTGCTGAGGCTATTACAATGAGTATTATTAGCAGTATGTTTGTTAACTGCACATGGGGAGTGGTGTCTACAACTTCAACTACGTTAACTGCATTGGCAGTGTTATCATCTGCCTTTGATTGTTTTCCCCCCATATTTCTATATAAATACTCTTGCTTTTTGATTTGACTACTACCTATGCAGACGTACTAAGACAATTGTTGTCTGCCCTAGAATCGGATGCTCGTCAATAATTGTTTTTATTTTGACGTAGGGTAGTGTAGACAAGATTATTCCACACTCTATTTTAGAACATGAATAGAGTGGACTTGTCACTGTGCCGAATTCTTCTATATATTCGGATTCTAACTCATATACTGATATGAATTCTCTATGCCTTTGCAAAATTTGTATGGCTCGCATACGAAAGTCTGTATAGTCGTTATATACTTTGTTAATCGTGTCCTCGATCATGCTAATTCTTGATCATAACGTTGAATTACCTAATGAGACAAACGGAGGACTTATTTCTTTATATTCCAACTGAACGAATTATTACTTTTTAATTTCCTCTTTTAAATTTAAAATTCTTGTATATTCTCAAAGTTAGTAATGTTTTTGTACCTATGTACAATTAGATATATATATAGATATATATATACATGTGATATAAGTATATATATATATTTTTTTTCTATTTGTAATTCATTATATTTGTTTTATTTCATTTTCTTAAAGTTACAAAATTAATTATAGGGTTACTTTTTTTTTAATGTTGTTTGTGCTCTTTTTTTTTTTTAAATTAAATTTTGTCTAGGTCATTTGCCTGGCTCATATATTTCTTTTTTAAACATTTGCTATGTAATTTATATAGTTTATAGTTTAAAGTGTATTTATAACTATTTCTTGTATCTTCAGTAACTTTTACTATTGCATTACTTTGCATTTACGTTAACAAGTTTTTCTACCTATTGTTTTGTATAGCTTTACGGGCTATACTTCTAATTGAGCGGAGCTGGTTCCGCACAATTTTACAAATTTTATTATAATAATGTTAACTGTTGCTCCAGATGTCCAGTTGTCGTCCGCGTCAGCTGGTCGTCGCCGGTTTGGCTACGCTGACGCTCCTTCGTAGGCGAAAGTGGCGGAGTGCCCCTCGCGCTGTTGTCTTCACTGCTGCTGATGTCCGTGGCCTATTGGCTCAGGCGGGGCCGGTGCCGGTCTTCGCACTGGTCTTTGGTCCCAAGCATGTGGATTTGCATGCTGAAGCGTATAGTGGTCCAGGGCAGTCGTTCGGGCAGACGTCAGGTTTTTTCGGTAACGGCTTTGGAGATGGTGGTTTTTTAATTAGTTTTTCATTTATAACTTTGATATTTGCTGAGTGAGTTGCGGTATTTGGCTTTCTTTGCTGGAGGCTCTCTTTCAAAAAATCAAGTTCGGCAGTTAATTTTTGTGCCGTTGCCCATGTGGGCGGCGTATTCGTGTATAATAGCCACTTAATGTGTGCTATTCTTTTATTTATTTTGTTTTTCTGGCCTCCGCGTTTGCCCATTACTCGCACTCTACTCACTCAGACTTTCAGTTTTTTTTTTCAATCTCTAGGTCTCCCGCGCTGGCGTAAGGGACGGATTGCCTCTCACTCTTGTTGCTTGTTGTTGTTGTCATCCAGCCCTCTCACTCTTGTATTTTATTCCACCGTTGACGGACTGCCACTCGTACTTGTACACTGCTGGTCATCACTTGTAACACTTTTCATAGTTGTTGTTGTTTTGTATAGTTGTGACTGCAGTTGCTGCAGTTGTTGTTACTGCCGTTGCTGCTGTTGTTGTTATTGTTACTGCCGTTGCTGCTTTTCCATGTCCAGGTCTGGCTTGACCTTAGTCACGGTCGCCATGTAAAAGATCATAACTTTTAAATGAAAAAAGGGTAGCACGTCAGTGCTGTTTGGTATGTTTGTTCAGAATGAATTTATTCAGTTTTAATCATGTTCGCTTAGCCTATGGATATACATATGTACTTATGCTGTTATTCGTTAACAGCTACAAAGAGAGGGAGTTTGAGTAGCTCGCATATGCCTGTATTAGTGAGCATATATATTGCTCACGGAATGCGCTCAGACGGAGCGTGGGATATGCAGCATAAGCATAAACGGTCAGCTAGTGAGGCTAGTGAACCGCGCTGCGTAATATGAGACCGAGCCAATACATAATGTGTCTCTGGGCTCGTTTACCATATTATTGTTATTGTATGCAACAAAGTGCTGCATACTTTATATTTAAGTACAGAGTATTCTGTAAGGGCATATACGCACTACACCATTGAAAAAAGCGTATATTGTATTTGTGCAAAGTGCAAATGTATGTAACAGGCAGAAGGAAGCATCTCTGACACCATAAAGTATATATATTCTTGATCAGCATCAATAGCCAAGTCGATCTAGCCATGTCCGTCCGTCCGTCCGTCCGTATGTATGAACGCAAGGATCTCAGAACCTATAAAAGATAGAGACTTGAAATTGACTTGAAAGCTGTAGGTCCTCCTGGTGCCCGCGCAGATCGAGTTTGTTTCCGATAAACGATAACTTGCCCCGTTTCCACGTAATCGATAAAAATGTATATCGCTATCCTGATTTTTAAGCAATTTTGGTAAATAATAAGAGCTAGAGTTACCAAACATGACATATAGCTTCTAGAAAAGTATATATATATCAAGTATCTTTCATTTTATACCTATCGCCACCTCCCCGCTACTTTCGATCTATTAGCGCGAGCTGCATATGGTGTTGGAATAAGACAGTTTAGGGTATCCCATAGTCGGGAGCTCCCGACTAGAACCTCTTACTTGTTTCTTATTGGATTCAGGATGAGATTTCTTTGGGACTAATAAAAGTAAGCTATTATATTCTGGCACAGATGGTTCGACAATTTTGTCGTCAATTAGTTTTTGTACTTCGGCTTGGATTTCTTCTTTTTGGCTTTGAGGACTTCTATAATTTTTAATGTAGACTGGTTCATCATCTTCCCAGCTGAAGTGGAACTTGGGAAAGGATGGTGAAGTGTGTCAAGAGAGTGCTACGCCACAGGCGGGGATGTTGCGGGACGAACTGAGTTATCGATTGTTTAGTATTAAGTATATTCTAAAGTATGTATTTTTGCCCTCTTAATGTACGGGCACGCTGTATTTGGCTTGTTGCCGCCATTACTTAAATGTTAAGTTCTTTATTGTCGTGAGTTCGAAGGCCGTAGGAGGAAAGGCTGCGGTAAGATTCTGAGGGAATATATATATAAGTTCTAACCCATGTAATCCGTTCAGAATAAAACACTTGCACTTGCACTTGCACTAGCACGTTTTGCATTACGCTTTCTCTATTAACATCGGAGTAACATCAGTAACAGTAGATAAAAGTCATCGAACATTCAACGAATACATTCGTTCATACATCTCGATTGAAAAAGATGATTGGGACGAATAGTTGAATTATTTCACATATTGTTTTCACACCACTCCATCAAAGGTACATGACTACTGTCGAGACAATTCAAAGAATTTAATACTTTATCAAAAATAGATCCTATATACAATTTAGATGACTATGCAAAAGAGTTTAAATTACATTAAATTACAGATAGCGTATAAAAGAGCAATGTGCATGACAGAAATAGAAAAACAAAAACGTAAAATAGAATATGATAAAAAAGTTAAAGACTTAAAGTAAGAAATAGAAAATGTAGTACTACTTAAAAACGACTTAGGTCATAAACTAGATAATCAATATTAAGGACCTTACAAAGTAATGCAAATAGAAGATAGAAACAATATCATAATAGACATAGGAAAAAAGAAACCATGACAGTCAATAAGAATAGGCTAAAGTTATTCAAAAACTTATTTCATATAAAAAAAATAAATAAAATTAGTTTATAAATAATAGATCCTATATACAATTTAGATGACTATGCAAAAGAGTTTAAATTACATTAAATTACAGATAGCGTATAAAAGAGCAATGTCCATGACAGAAATAGAAAAACAAAAACGTAAAATAGAATATGATAAAAAAGTTAAAGACTTAAAGTAAGAAATAGAAAATTTAGTACTACTTAAAAACGACTTAGGTCATAAACTAGATAATCAATATTAAGGACCTTACAAAGTAATGCAAATAGAAGATAGAAACAATATCATAATAGACATAGGAAAAAAGAAACCATGACAGTCAATAAGAATAGGCTAAAGTTATTCAAAAACTTATTTCATATAAAAAAAAAAATAAAAAAATTAGTTTATAAATATTTTTTGGTTCTGCAGCTAAAAATTGAATTTGTATTATGTTTGCATAACATTTCAGTTACATCTTGCCCTGCGAGGCAAGCAATGTCGAAGTTTTGTTTTGTTTGGCGCTATTTGCTGTTAACTATCCAGCGCTTATCGCTTTGCGCTCATCGTAGTTTCTGTTATCGCGATCTTTCACCTTTTGAACTTTGTCTTAAGCGACTAGCGCATCGATGCTAGCGACGCCGCAACTCACTCTTGACTCGTACGTTCGCTATATCGGAAATCTTATCTATCGCTTCGTTAAAAATTGAAATTTTTCGCAAAATTCGCATAATCAATTGTTTAATGAACTTATAAGAAAAAGCGGCATTTTCATTACAGTCGTAACTTCTCGGTATTAAGTGCTAATAAAAAAGCTTGTTAACCCAACATTTTGGTGACACCGACGTGAACTTTTTATTTAACGTTATATTGTTGCAAGTATCTTTCATTTTATACCTATCGCCACCTCCCCGCTACTCTCTATCTATTAGCGCGAGCTGCATTTGGTGTTTGAATAAGGGGGTTCAGGGTATCCCCTAGTCGGGAGCTCCCGACTAGAACCTCTTACTTGTTACTTTTATATATATATACTTATATTATTATACTTTTTTATATGATTTGTCATATTTTGACAATAGTAATGTCTTTTTAATTTTGCTACCGTTTTTGAAATGCCTGTGGGACCACCTCGAATAGGATCATCATGGAATGTAGACAGTATAGCTTCTTTTTCTTTCTCTTTTTCTATTAGGGTTACCGGCTTCAGTAGCGCTACACTGGGCTTTTTTTAAATATTTATTGCCCATCTGTTTAAAAGTATCAACCGAAATTAATTCAAAGATCTTTTTGCTCGGTACCACTTTGAGTTGGCTGCCTTTGGGAAAACTGACCTAAGTCGAGAGTTTCATTAGTATATAGGTCGCTAATCTCAATTCTTGCAACAACCTTTTAACCATGTTTTAAAATACATACCATGCAAGGTCACTATTTTTCGTACATCGTCAATTTGATGACGTCATATACGTTGGGCTGAGAACCTTTATTAAGGTTTTGCGTAGGCAAATTTCCTTTTTCTTTTCCGGCGGAGGATTTATTTCGTATACTTTGTTGTCTTGTATTTTATTTTTATTTGTATTTTTATGCCCTGAACCCATTGAAAATGGGTAAAAAGGGTATTAGGTATTTGTGCAAATGTATGTAGCAGGCAGAAGGGAGCATCTCCGTCCCCATAAAGTATATATATTCTTGATCAGCATCAATAGCCGAGTCGATCTAGCCATGTCCGTATGTCTGTTCGTCCGTCTGTCCTTTCGTTCGTCCGTACGTATGTATGAACGCAAGGATCTCTGAACCTATAAGAGCTAGAGACTTGAAATTTTAGCTGTAGGTGCCTCCTAGTGCCTGCACGGATCGAGTTCGTTTCCGACAATCTATAACTTACTCCGTTTCCAAGCAATCGATAAAAACCGATATCGACATCCTGTTTTTTTTAGCAAGTTGAGTAAATAATAAGAGCTAGAGTCACCACACTTAATATGTTGCTTCTAGAATATTATATATAGATCAATTATCTTTAATCTTTGATCTCAACCTTCCCGCTACTACCACATAGCTATAAATTAAGTTAATAGCCCAACTTGTATTGCCCAACAAATTAAACTACAATTTTAATGCAATTAACTTTTTGAGAATACACAAATTTTCTATGGTACAATAAGATATACTTTAGAAAATTTCATTAAGATCGGTTAAGAAACACGTGCTTGCAGCTAGCGCGTATCCAAGAATTTCTGTATGTTCATACACACATTCATGCACGTCTGCTTTGAATTATATTAATAGCATTCTAATTGCGAATGTATTGTTTTCAGTGCAGCTATTTTAATTCGTTTTCTTTCTCTACAAGAGAACCCATTAAAAATGGGTACAAAGGGTAAATTGTATTTGTGCAAAATGTAAATGTATTTAACAGGTAGAAGGAAGCATCTTCGACCCCATAAAGTATATATATTCTTCATCACTATCATTAGCCGAGTCGATATAGCCATGTCCGTCTGTCCGTTTTTCCGGCTGACCGGCTGTCTGTTTCTAGCAAGCTAGTCTCTCAGTTTTAAAGCTATTTTTATGAAACTTGGCAGAAGTGTATCTTTCTGTTGCACGCAGTAGATATGTCGGACCCAGCTGGATCGGACCACTATATCATATAGCTGCCATAGGGACGATCGGTCGAAAAGTAGGTTCTTGTATGAAAAACATTTTGTTTATTAAGATATCTTGACCCAACTCGGCATTTTTTTGTTTTACTATGCTCCCCGTACAAATTCAATCCTATTAAGATCGGACCACTATATCATATAGCTGCAGTATTTGTTGACCAGAAACTTTTGACACTGTTTTTCGACCAGAAACCTCTGAAACTTTCGCAGCGCGTGGACTCCTCGTCATACTCGGCACCGGAACGAATCCGTTGCCGGGCGGCCCTTGGATCGGCCTTCATGTTGTCGTGGAGCTTTTTCGTGAAAAGTTTCAAGATGATAAAAATTACTGATGCGGCTTTATACGGATGGCTGATCTGTGGTTATAGGATTATTGACTACTGGGGGTTGGATTGATGGAAAACTGGAGACTAGGTTCTATCGGAAGCAGGATTATCTTCGAGATAGGTCTTTTAGAGACACCTCGGGCTGTAAGCACGTCGACCACTCAGACTCTTTGGTCGTCGCCAGGATAGGTCGTTTAGATTCGACCCAGACGCCAGTCATTAACTGGAAGACTATCTTGTTTTATAATGGCTAGTGACTAATGACTTTTCTAACGGAGTCAGGACTGTTGTTTTAAAGCCTTCAAGCGCTGCCAGCGGTTGATGATGAATGTGTAGTTTTCCTTGATCTCTGGCTCTGCGACTGAAAGTAGAGGTCCCCCGACTAGGAAATGTCCGGGAGTCAGAGCCAAGAGATGAGTACGATCTTCCGACATTGGAGAAATCGGTCTTGAATTTAGGCATGCTTTAACTGTGGATAGGAGCGTGGAGAGCTCTTCGATATATAAAATAGAGTTTTAAAACTGTTCACACCTACTTCCCACTGGACGCCGATATGCGGTCCACTATAAGGATTGAGGTGCCAGGACAACTTTGGTTTCCAACGAAATTTTTGCCGTTGTCGGAATGCATTCGACCTGGGCAACCCCGTCGAGCCACAAATCTTTAGTGCAGAAGCATACAAAAACGCACACGTAGCCCTTTGTTAAGGCGCGACCTGTGTAATTTTTAATCTCAAACGGGCCTACAAATCGGATGTCGCTCATCGTAGCTATGTACTTCGGCCGCTCTTTAGCTCGAATAATTCCCTTTATATCTAGAAAAGGGTTCAAATTAAGGAGCTTGCTGGAAGTGAGCTGGTTTTACGTGCCCAAGCAAGTGTACTCTGACGAGTATACTTGTCTCTGGGTGAGGAAAATGATTCTTTCTTGTGCATAAGAAGTCTCGTTGCTGTTAATTTCGTTTGTGGACGGGAGCGACAATCGTTGCAACACTTGAAGAATGAAAAATGTACTCCAACACTCGCAAGGCTCAGTCGAACTCCTGGTAAAAGCTTTCGAGGAAGGGAAATGAGGGAGCCGTGCTTGCGAGGCTTACCTTAATCGTGCGTTGGTCTATTGACGTATCTGGAAGGTTCTGAGATAGTCGTAGCCATTCGGGCCCGTGCTCGTTGTTAACTAATCCTTGTGGTGGGGCACATTTGCTCGCTAGGTCAACTGGATTGCACTCGGATCGTACATGGGATCATTGGAGTCGGTGGCCTAAGTAATTTTCCCCACCCTGTTTGCTACATAGGTCCTCTATGTGCATGGTGGCTTATGAAGCTGCCCCGCACAACTCCAGTCGTGGCAAGGACACTGCCTTGACTGGAGCGACCCTCGTTTTTGCTGTTAGTAGATGAACTGAGATGCGATCATGTATCTCAGTGCGCACGTAAATGTCAACCCTGCATGCCCGCTGCGAAGCGTCACAAACGCGTGGTATTGAATGCTCCCCTATTGTCAAAATTCGACCTATCTGGGGATGCGAATCGCACTTAGGTCCGGATATTCTTGGAGGAATAACTGCCACTTACTAAAAAGTCTCTCAAGTAGTGGATCGTCCAAGCCCAGTTCTTGGAGCCATCTACTGCGTAAATATTGGAGGCGAACTGCTTTGTTGTCAGCTCGGATGGAGCGAAAAAGAACTCGTCAGCATTCCATCTGATTCCGTGACTCTTCGGCCTCTTGGATTTCTAAGCAGTCGGCGTAAAGCAGATGGTCCTTGGCTCGCTCTTAGCAAGTCCTTTTCAGTGGATATCCATTTTCGCAAGGGAAACCCGGCAGATTCAAGGGCCTTACGAAGTTCTTTAATTGCCTGACCTGCTATAGATTTGGAGTGGGCTCCTGCCAGTTCATCATCGACACACATATTGTTTGCGATAATGTGACTTGCTAAGGGATAGTGCTAACGAGCGTCATTTAACAATTGATGATTCTGTGCCCCAAGAAAGGGTCACAATTAACACCAAACATGACTGTATTGAGCTCGAAGTCACGAGGCTCGTTGTCCAGAACAGAATTCTCTGGTGGGGGTTGTGTTTGAGATGCGCAAGGACTTGCCGATACATTTTTGGAATATCAGCATTGAAGACATCGGAAGAAGCGCCAACTTAGGATTTGAATGATTAAGTCGGATTGCAGAACGGGCCCTGCATATAGCACATCGTTCAGACTTTTGCCATTCGATGACGGGTGGGAGGCGTTAAATACTAATCGGAGCTTGGAGGGACTTGTCGCATATGACCGACCAGACATTCCTGGATCACAGCGTCGTACTGTTCTTTAAGGGGTTCATTTTTTGCCAAAAGATTCTCGTTTCGAAGGAATTGAGCTAGTGCGATGGACCTTCAATGGCCCAACTGGACGGAAGAGGAATTTTTGAATGGCAGTGTGACCATGAATCTGCCCTTTTCTCATCTTTTCTGGTTGTTTTGCGGATGTTGCGGTCGCAAAACAGGTCGGATTCCTTATTTAGCTTTACTAGAATATACTTCACCTCTCAAAATTTTGTGAGCAGTTGATCTAAGTTCGCATTTCGATTCAGCGAAACATTGAGTGGAAAAAGATGAGACAGATTTGGAACTGGTCTTAGAAACGGGGCCTGTAAGGATCCAGCCGAAAATCGTTTGTTGACCCAAGATAGTGCCATATATGTTGGGATAGGAGAGTGAACCCTTGGCTTTATTGGAAAGCCAATATTTAAGCGGCAGAGTTTTTGTGGTTGATCCGAAATAGATGTTGCGGTCGCAAAACAGGTTGGATTCCTTATTCAGCTTTACTGGAATATACTTCACCTCTCAAAACTTTGAGGAGTTTATCTAAGTTCGCATTTGGATTCAGCGAAACTTGAGTGGAAAAATATGAGACAGATTTGGAACTGGTCTTAGAAACGGGGCCTGTAAGGATCCAGCCGAAAATCGTTTCTTGACCCAAGAGAGTGACACATGTTGGGATAGGAGAGTGAACTCTTGGCTTTATTAAAGCGGCAGAGTTTTTGTGGTTGAGCCGAAATAGCTTGATTTAAGCCGGAGACCTGTGCATCGAATAATAATCATTTGAATAATCGCTCTGATATAAATTTCGCTTCTGCACGAGCTGTATATTTTGTGACCAGATGACAAACTTAGATGACAGCTATGCCGAGGAGAACGCCATGTTAATTTTCAGAGAAGTAGTTTTGAGAAGTAGTTTCTGCGAAGGATCAAGTCTATTGGAGTTGTGGAAGCGGAGAGCACCTGGGGTCTGTCACGATGAAGTAGCGTGTTGTGACGTCCCTTGCAAGTAAAACAACTATGTGCACTGGTGCAATCTTTCAATTGGTGCACTTTAGGCACAACTTTTGTTACTTAATGATGGAAATTCTACGGACATATTGTAGAAAACGTGGACACAGACGCACAGGATGGTTTTTCTTCTGGCACCATTTGCAATGTTGGGACTTTGTGGTCAACATTGCTTCGAAGGTTCTTTAATGATTGGACTCTTTTTTTTTGAGGTATCTCTGCCTTATCGTGGAGTGATTCCACCCATAATGACAGCGTAAGCTTAGGCAATTAAGTAGAGCACAGAAAAATGAGCAGACTATCGCAATTTTCGGTGCTTACCTTGGATTGTGCCCTGAAGCTATTGACTAACAGTCGCTTATTTTCAAATCGTTCCGTCACGCTCGCCCTTGCTGACTGAAAGCCGTCATTCCACCGGCGTCAGTCTTGGGTTATTTATATAGACAGCTTAAACAAGTCTCTGAAACTAGGTAATCCCCACTGAAAACTCGACCTTTAGTTTCCCAATAACCACTCTAGGTGAGTTTAACGGTCGCTTAGATTCTTTATCTGAACATACTGTCAGTCGTTTTTGGCTGTTCTGATCACCACCGATTGGCATACTAGACTCTTCACAGAGACGAAATTTTTAACAATCGGGTGAGAGGTGAACAAATACAAAAAGTTTGATTCAGCCGAACGAAAACGAAAGAAAAAATGGCAAAAAAAATGGGAATTGAGATATCAAAACAAAAAGGAACGGCCAAAATGGTGTACAGTGTTGGGTTCAAACAAAATCGGAAAATGTTTACTAAATAATTATTTAGGTTCCTTATTTGAAAAAACAAATTTATAATTAACTCTTATTGAAATGCCCAAAAAGATTAATTTTCTTTTGATTTATTTAGTGAACGCAGCTCAGTGGAAACTACTTTGCATATAATTATTGCTAATTTGTTATAAGAATAAAGATAATAAATTATAAATATGTTTAGATTCATTAAGCAACGCAGCTCAATGGAAAAGTGGAAACATTAAAAAAAATATAAATAAGATTAACAGATTATCGAAAAACGACCTGGTGCTTGTTTACGTTTTGCACATGCCAATTAAATTGTGAAACAAAATAATATAAATTGTACTAGAACTGTTGTGGAAATAAATAAAAAATCTATACACTTATTATGTGATGTGTAAATGTGTATATACCTGCACGTGAATATGCACAGTGATTCTTTTTATTAAGATCGGTTTTTGTTTTGTTTTTTCAGTTTTTTGACTGTGTACGTGTTTGCAACGCAAATTCCAAGAATATCAGTATACATATACACACACAGATTCATGCGCGTCTGCTTCGAATCTATCAACAGCATTGCGATTGCGATTGTATTGTTTCCTGTGGTGCTATTTAATTGTTTTTTTTTTTTCTCAATAAGACTCAATTTTTAGTGTGGCTGTTGAGTAGAGGCAATGGCAAACGGTGCGGTCTGTTATTCAATTTATCTTTATTAGTTCCCTAGTCGGGAGCTCCCGACTAGAACCTCTTACTTGTTTTTTATTATACCCTGAAGCCATTAAAAATGGGTATTTGTGCAAAATGTAGATGTATGTAACAGGCAGATGGAAGCATCTCCGACCCCATAAAGTATATATATATTCTTGATCAGTATCAACAGCCGAGTCGATCTAGCCGTGTCCGCCCGTCCGTATGTATGAACACAAAGCCTAATAAAGCTAGAGAGCCTAATAGAGCTTAAGCTGCAGGTCCTCCTAGTGCCCGCAGATCGAGTTTCTTTCCGATATTCGATAAATTGACCCGTTTCCAAATAGTCGATAAAAATCTTTATCGAAATTCTGTTTTTAGCAATTTAGGTAAATAATAAGAGCAATAGTCACCAAACTTGACATGTAGCTTCTAGAATAGTATATATATTTGCATTTGGTGTTGGAAGAAGACGGGTCTGGGTATCCCCTAGTAGGGAGCTCCCGACTAGAACCTCTTACTTGTTTTTTAATTAATTGAATGCATATCGAATCGGAATGGTCTTTTTTATTTATGTGTGTGATTATTTGCATAAGTATAATATGAAGAAGCGCATACACTTATTACCTAAACGGAGCGAAAGCCTATGTGTGCAGATGTATATTGATGTCTTGCATACATCAATATGGCGATCGGTTAAATTTTTATTCCCTGAACCTATTGAAAATGGTTAAAAAGAGTATAATGTTTTGGTGCAAAATGAAAATGTATTTAACAGGTAGAAGGGAGCATCTCCGACCTTATAAAGTGTATATATTCTTGGTCAGCATCAATAGCCAATCCGATCTAGCCATGTCCTTATGTCTGTCCGTCCGTCTGTCCATCCGTATGTATGAACGCAAGGATCTCAGAACCTATAAGAGCTAGAGACTTGAAATTTTAGCTGTAGGTCCTTAAGTGCCTACGCAAATCGAGTTTGTTTCTGATAATCGATAACTTACTCCGTTTCCAAGCAATCGATAAAAATCGATATCGACATCTTTTTTTTTTAGCAAATTGAGTAAATAATAAGAGCTAGAGTCACCACACTTGATATGTTGTTTCTAGAATATTATATATTGATCAATTATCTTTAATTTGAAACCTATCTCCACCTTCCCGCTACTACCACATAGCTATAAATCAAGTTAATAGCCCAACTTGTATTGCCCAACAAATTAAACTACAATTTTATTGCAATTAAATTTTTGAGAATACACAAATTTTCTATGGTACAATAAGACATACTTTAGAAAATTTCATTTAAATCGGTTAGGAAACACGTGTTTGCAGCTAGCGCGGTTCCAAGAATTTCTGTATGCATGTACACACACACATTCATGCACGTCTGCTTTGAATTATATTGACAGCATTCTAATTGCGAATGTATTGTTTTCAGTGCAGCTATTTTAATTCGTTTTCTTTCTCTACAAGAGAACCCATTAAAAATGGGTAAAAAGGGTATATTGAATTTGTGCCAAATGTAAATGTATTTAACAGGTAGAAGGAAGCATCTCCGATTCCATAATGTATATATATTTTTCATCAGTATCATTAGCCGATTCGATATAGCCATGTCTGTCTGTCCGTCTGTCCCTCTGTCCTGCTGTCCTGCTGTCCGTCTGTCTGTTTCTATGCAAACTAGTCTCTCAGCCTTAAAGCTATTTTTATGAAACTTGGCAGAAGTGGATCTTTCTGTTGCACGCAGTACATATGTCGGACCCAGCTGGATCGGACCACTATATCATATAGCTGCCATAGGGACGATCGGTCGAAAAGTAGGTTCTTGTATGAAAAACATTTTGTTTATTAAGATATCTTGACCCAACTCGGCATTTTTTTGTTTTACTATGCTCCCCGTACAAATTCAATCCTATTAAGATCGGACCCCTATATCATATAGCTGCAGTATTTGTTGACCAGAAACCTTTGACACTGTTTTTCGACCAGAAACCTCTGAAACTTTCGCAGCGCGTGGACTCCTCGTCATACTCGGCACCGGAACGAATCCGTTGCCGGGCGGCCCTTGGATCGGCCTTCATGTTGGCGTGGAGCTTTTTCGTGAAAAGTTTCAAGATGATAAAAATTACTGATGCGGCTTTATACGGATGGCTGATCTGTGGTTTTAGGATTATTGACTACTGGGGGTTGGATTGATGGAAAACTGGAGACTAGGTTCTATCGGAAGCAGGATTATCTTCGAGATAGGTCTTTTAGCTGTAAGCACGTCGACCACTCGGACTCTTTGGTCGTCGCCAGGATAGGTCGTTTAGATTCGACCCAGACGCCAGTCATTAACTGGAAGACTCTCTTGTTTTATAATGGCTAGTGACTAATGACTTTTCTAACGGTGTCAGGACTGTTGTTTTAAAGCCTTCAAGCGCTGCCAGCGGTTGATGATGAACGTGTAGTTTTCCTTGATCTCTGGCTCTGCGACTGAAAGTAGAGGTCCCCCGACTTGGAAATGTCCGGGAGTCAGAGCCAAGAGATGAGACCGATCTTCCGACATTGGAGAAATCGGTCTTGAATTTAGGCATGCTTTAACTGTGGATAGGAGCGTGGAGAACTCTTCGAATTTGTATTTTAAGGACGATGTGGACTTATAAAATAGATTTTTAAAACTGTTCACACCTACTTCCCACTGGACGCCGATATGCGGTCCACTATAAGGATTGAGGTGCCAGGACAACTTTGGTTTCCAACGAAATTTTTGCCGTTGTCGGAATGCATTCGACCTGGGCAACCCCGTCGAGCCACAAATCTTTAGTGCAGAAGCACACAAGCCTTTTGTAATAAGGCAGGCGCGACCTGTGTAATTTTCAATCTCGAACGGGCCTACAAAATCGACTCCTGTGTGAGTAAATGATTCTCTCCACAGGTAGGTCGCCCATGAGCTGCGTTTGTAATTTTTTTTTTTTGTGATTACACAGATTTTGCAGGAGTTGATCGTGGATTTGACCATCACCTTGAGCTTTGGAATCAAGAACTGTGATCGTATTAGACGCATCATGAGCTGGTTGCCTCCATTCAAGGATATACGAGGAGTGAATGCGGTCAAGAGACGCGACTTTGGCTCCTCTTACGCTTCCACATGCTCAAATAATTCCCTTTATACCTAGAATAGTCACTTCGTGCATGACAAATTAGTATTTTTCTGTATGTAATTGAGGTTGTGTTTCCCACATAAGTCAAAGCATTTGTTACATTTTTGATCATATGGTTTTTGCAACACCTCTCCACTATTAAGTCATCCATATACAAGAATGCTTGTGAAGGATCTGATCCAGAGAAAGCAATTGTCATCATTCTTTGAAAAGAATTTTGCGCTATTTTTAAACCGTCAGGTAATCGTGCATAACGATATGAGCGATTGATCGTTGAAAAAGACGTTATACTTCTGGTCTCTTTTTATACCCTGAACCCACTAAAAATGGGTAATAAGGGTATATTGTATTTGTGCAAAATGCAAATGTATGTAACAGGCACAAGGAGACATCTCCGACCCAATGAAGTATATATATTCTTGATCAGCATCAATAGCCGAGACGATCTAGCCATGTCCGTCTTTCTGTCCGTCCATCCGTCCGTCCGTCCGTCCGTATGTATGATCGCAAGGATCTCAGAACCTATAAGAGCTGGAGACCTGAAATTTTAGATGTAGGTCCTCCTGGTGCCTGCGCGGATCGAGTTTGTTTCCAATAACCGATAACTTACTCCGTTTCCAAGCAATCTATAAAAGTCGATAAAGACATCCTCTTTTTTGAGCAAATTGGGTAAATATTAAGAGCTAGAGTCACCAAACTTGATATGTTGCTACATTACATTTATCAAGTGTCTTTCAATTCATACCTATCGCCACCTTCCCGCTACTCCCACATAGCTATAAATCAAGTTAATAGCCCAACTTGTATTGCCCAACAATTTAAACTACAATTTTAATGCAATTAACTTTTTGAGAATACACAAATTTTCTATGGTACAATACGATATACTGTAGAAAATTTCATTTAGATCGGTTAGGAAGCACGTGTTTGCAGCTAGCTCGGTTCCAAGAATTTCTGTATGCATGTACACACACACATTCATGCACGTCTGCTTTGAATTATATTAATAGCATTCCAATTGCGAATGTATTGTTTTCAGTGCAGCTATTTTAACTCGTTTTCTTTCTCTAAAAGAGAACCCATTAAAAATGGGTACAAAGGGTATATTGAATTTGTGCGAAATGTAAATATATTTAACAGGTAGAAGGAAGCATATCCGATTCCATAATGTATATATATTTTTCATCAGTATCATTAGCCGATTCGATATAGCCATGTCTGTCTGTCCGTCTGTCCTGCTGTCCGTCTGTCTGTTTCTATGCAAACTAGTCTCTCAGCTTTAAAGCTATTTTTATGAAACTTGGCAGAAGTGTATCTTTCTGTTGCACGCAGTAGATATGTCGGACCCAGCTGGATCGGACCACTATATCATATAGCTGCCATAGGGACGATCGGTCGAAAAGTAGGTTCTTGTATGAAAAACATTTTGTTTATTAAGATATCTTGACCCAACTCGGCATTTTTTTGTTTTACTATGCTCCCCGTACAAATTCAATCCTATTAAGATCGGACCACTATATCATATAGCTTCAGTATTTGTTGACCAGAAACCTTTGTCACTGTTTTTCGACCAGAAACCTCTGAAACTTTCGCAGCGCGTGGACTCCTCGTCATACTCGGCACCGGAACGAATCCGTTGCCGGGCGGCCCTTGGATCGGCCTTCATGTTGGCGTGGAGCTTTTTCGTGAAAAGTTTCAAGATGATAAAAATTACTGATGCGGCTTTATACGGATGGCTGATCTGTGGTTATAGGATTATTGACTACTGGGGGTTGGATTGATGGAAAACTGGAGACTAGGTTCTATCGGAAGCAGGATTATCTTCGAGATAGGTCTTTTAGAGACACCTCGGGCTGTAAGCACGTCGACCACTCGGACTCTTTGGTCGTCGCCAGGATAGGTCGTTTAGATTCGATCCAGACGCCAGTCATTAACTGGAAGACTATCTTGTTTTATAATGGCTAGTGACTAATGACTTTTCTAACGGAGTCAGGACTGTTGTTTTAAAGCCTTCAAGCGCTGCCAGCGGTTGATGATGAATGTGTAGTTTTCCTTGATCTCTGGTTCTGCGACTGAAAGTAGAGGTCCCCCGACTTGGAAATGTCTGGGAGTCAGAGCCAAGAGATGAGACCGATCTTCCGACATTGGAGAAATCGGTCTTGAATTTAGGCATGCTATAACTGTGGATAGGAGCGTGGAGAACTCTTCGAATTTGTATTTTAAGGACGATGTGGACTTATAAAATAGATTTTTAAAACTGTTCACACCTACTTCCCACTGGACGCCGATATGCGGTCCACTATAAGGATTGAGGTGCCAGGACAACTTTGGTTTCCAACGAAATTTTTGCCGTTGTCGGAATGCATTCGACCTGGGCAACCCCGTCGAGCCACAAATCTTTAGTGCAGAAGCATACAAAAACGCACACGTAGCCTTTTGTTAAGGCGCGACCTGTGTAATTTTTAATCTCGAACGGGCCTACAAATCGGATGTCGCTCATCGTAGCTATGTACTTCGGCCGCTCTTTAGCTCGAATAATTCCCTTTATATCTAGAAAAGGGTTCAAATTAAGGAGCTTGCTGGAAGTGAGCTGGTTTTACGTGCCTAACAAGTGTACTCTGACGAGTATACTTGTCTCTGGGTGAGGAAAATGATTCTTTCTTGTGCATAAGAAGTCTCGTTGCTGTTAATTTCGTTCGTGGACGGGAGCGACAATCGTTGCAACACTTGAAGAATGAAAAATGTACGCCAACACTCGTAAGGCTCAGTCGAACTCCTGGTAGAAGCGTTCGAGGAAGGGAAATAAGGGAGCCGTGCTTGCGAGGCTTACCTTAATCGTGCGTTGGTCTACTGACGTATCTGGAAGGTTCTGAGATAGTCGTAGCCATTCGGGCCCGTGCTCGTTGTTAACTAATCCTTGTGGTGGGGCACATTTGCTCGCTAGGTCAACTGGATTGCACTCGGATCGTACATGGGATCATTGGAGTCGGTGGCCTGAGTAATTTTCCCCACCCTGTTTGCTACATAGGTCCTCTATGTGCATGGTGGCTTATGAAGCTGCCCCGCACAACTCCAGTCGTGGCAAGGACACTGCCTTGACTGGAGCGACCCTCGTTTTTGCTGTTAGTAGATGAACTGAGATGCGATCATGTATCTCAGTGCGCACGTAAATGTCAACCCTGCATGCCCGCTGCGAAGCGTCACAAATTAAACTACAATTATAATGCAATTAAATTTTTGAAAATACAGAAATATTCTATGGTACAATAAGATATACTGTAGAAAATTTCATTAAGATCGGTTAACAAAAACCCATTTGCTAGCGCAAATTCTAAGAATTTCTGTATGCATGTACCCACACACATTCATTCGCGTCTGTTTCGAATTATATTAACAGCATTGCTATTGTTTTCTGTGCTGCTATTTAGCATGTGGCGAGGTCTTTCAGCTACCGGGGAACTATTTCTTTTTTTTTTTTTTTGGCTGGTGTGGGTGCTGAGTAGAGTCGGCAGCAAGTAATGCGGTCAGTTGCGAATGCACTGCCAATGGAATCTTTTTTAAATATATCTTTATTAGTTCAAACGAGCGTGTAGCGTGTGCTTCATTTGGTGTTGGAATTAGAGGGTTCAGGGTATTCCCTAGCCGGGAGCTCCCGACAAGTACCTCGTACTTGTTAGGTATGCACGTGTACATATATGTATGTATGTACAAACTCCAATATGGCGATCTTTTTGGTGTCACTTTATATATTTTCACCTTTTAGATGTCCTTATGACCTATGACCTTATGTGAAGCGGAAAAATATCTTCAGACATATGGAGTGGGGAAACAAATACTAAATTGCCTGAATTTTGGGCAAAGAAGTTTAGGTAGGTGCACTGCTACTTATCTTGGTTGAAGTTGTAGCTGTTCCTGGAGTTTCCTCTTGCAGAGCCACCGATGCTTGCCGGGGCGACCTGGATGTGGTTGAAATTAAATCCTGCTCGAAGGACCACTGTTTGTAGTAGGGCGTCTGCCGTCTATGGGGGTTTTCTCCTGTATACGTTGATTTTTTTTCTCGTAGAAAAACACGTTTGTTCACTGTAAGGTTACTTTTTCGTCTGTTATATTTTCAGCTTTTAAGTTACAATGTTTTAGTGTGAGTGGTGAATATGTTTCAGTGAAGGCTACACTTCTTGTGTGAACGATTAGGATCATCCCAGTAAATATAGTTTGGTTTACATGTATTCAGCTTCATTTGGCCACTACCGACTATAGATGATGTTGATTGTCTTGGAGGATATGGAAATTGGTACTGTTTAATGAAAAATAAATTTTTGAGATAATTTTGGAAAAAGTAATTGTCTTTTATTATTAAGACCGCTCTGTCCCATTACAGAAAATCCAACTTGGAGGTACTTACGCCTAGCCCCTTTCTCTGGGGCAAGTCCAACGCTTCTATTAACGAGCCCGACTTGACGCATGTGAACATTGATCGTTTAAGGCGCTGGCAACGTGTTTGCCACATGCAGCATATCTTTTGGAAAAAGTGGAGCATCGGTTAACCCTCACTTCTACAGAGAAACCTTCAGCACAACTAAAATTTGGGTCTTATCTGTTTGAAATAATTAATAGTAAAAAAAAAAAAAATACAAAGCCGAAGTAGAATACGTTTCACATCGTCCGCATACATATGTGCACAGGCATGTGATAAAAGCGAGTGAAGATCATTTATTGTTTTGAGGTAGTCAGCCTCTGCATTACTCTTTAGGTCCTACCTTTTAAATGGAAAAAGACGGGGGGAAACCGACCGATCGACCGATCCTTCCTATGACAGCTATTCAATATAGTGGTCCGATCCAGCTGGTTTCGTTATATATACTGCGTGCAACGGAAAGAGGGCTTCTGCAAAGTTTCATAAAGATAGTGTTGGATTCTGCTGCAGCCGCATCAAATCAACATAAGCAAACATTCCTTTAAACATAAGAAGAGGTCCATATCTCTAGTCTAGTGAAACAACTGTTTATTATAAACAAGGCTGGCAAGCCTCTCTTGCACTTGTCGCAGCTTTAATAAAATTGCATATTCCCTTTAATCTTGTTCAGTTCTTCGTTGTTGATCGAGGCGAAGCAAACAACTTTTCTCAGCCACAGCCAAATAACCTTGTAGTGCAAGCCGCCTATGTGATCTGACAATTTACAGCTCCCAAATATTCGCAAATACATAAACGCCGCTAGTTGACTTTAGTGCTCTTCCCCTTGCGCAGTCATTCGCTTGTACATAAGCAGCTGCACAATTCGTCGCATGTTGTGTGCTCAGTTTGGTGTTCTGATTTAGTGCTTGTGAAAAAACATAACATGATTTCCTATTACTATCTCTCTTTCGTATCTACCTAACATTCTATATATCTTGTTATAATTCCTTTACTTTATTGATAACTTCTTTCTTTCTTTGTCCCCTATTTATTGTATTTTTAAATAATATAGCAAACTAAGATTATTTCTAGTTTCTGTTTCTAAGTTTCTGTTATCGCGCTCTTTTTACCTTTTGCACTTTGTCTTAAGCGGCTAGCGCATCAATGCTAGCGACGCCGCAACTCACTCTCGTCTCGTACATTCGCTATACCGGAATTCTTAGCTATCGCTTCGTTAAAAATTGGAATTTTTCGCATAATCAATACGCTCGCTATAAGAACATAAATATACCAATTGTTTTATGAACTTATAAGAAAAAGCGGCATTTTCATTACAGTGTAAACTTCTCGCTATTAAGCTTGTTAGCCCAACATTTTGGTGACCCCGACGTGATTTCTTTTTATTTAATATTATATTGTTGCATAAAATCATTTAAATCAAAATTGAGCTGTTTGTTATTAGTTTCGACAGTAATTAAAAAGCAAGTGTCGTGCGGTAAATTGCAGTAAAGCGGAGTCTGTGTACATAAGGCATATATACATACATACAGACGCGTTGGCTCTCGCTATCTGCATTTTGCTTGTGCTTTGATTCGACTAGCTGTTGCTCGCGCTTAAGAGTACAGTGCTGACAATAAGTCAACTGTCAACGAACTTTCGTGTGCAGTCTTAATTCTGTTTTAGTACCTTTTTATACCCTGAACCCATTAAAAATGGGTAAAAGGGGTATTATGTTTTTGTGCAAAATCCAAATGTATGTAACAGGGAGAAGGAAGCATCTCCGACCCCATAAAGTATATATATTCTTGATCAGCATTAATAGCCGAGTCGATCTAGCCATGTCCGTCTGTCTGTCCGTCCGTCCGTCCGTCCGTCCGTCCGTCCGTATGTATGAACGCAAGGATCTCAGAACCTATAAGAGCTAGAGAAATGAAATTTTAGATGTAGGTGCTCCTAGTTCCTACGCAGATCGAGTTTGTTTCCGATAATCGATTACTTGCCCCGTTTTCAAGTAATCGATAAAAATGTATATCGACATTCTGTTTTTTAAGCAATTTTGGTAAATAATAAGAGCTAGAGTCACCAAACTTTACATGTAGCTTCTAGAAAAGTATATATATATCGTTTATCTTTCATTTTATACCTATCGCCAACTCCCCGCTACTCTCTATCTATAAGCTCGCGCTGCATTTGGTGTTGGAATATGAGGGTTCAGGGTATCCCCTAGTCGGGAGCTCCCGACTAGAACCTCTTACTTGTTTCGTTTGCTTCGGTTGCCATGGAAAGTTCTAGGCCTGAATCTGCATTCGAAGTCGCTCAAAAGAAATTGGAAGAGCTAGATTTTGACGAAATCGGCAGTGAGTTATGCGAGGCTTTTGATGAGCTTTCCGTAACTTTGGAGACTTCGGTGCGGTTTGAAATTTCTAAGCGCAGCAGAGATTTGCCGTCCAACTCCACATTTGTAAATGAGCCTATTGCTGCTCCGTCAATGGCTAGATCCAGAGCGTTACCGACCTTACCGCCAATCAATTTGCCAAAGTTTATACGGAGGTTACGGGGTTATACGGTCAGATTTCTTTTCAATGTTTACAACTTTAATCGAAAATCATCCCGAACTCACAAACATTGAAAAAATGCAGCATTTGCGGCTCTGCTTGAAGGACTCTGCGCTGGATACCATATCAGAGGCTAAATATTCCAATATATTTGATATCCGTCGATTAGTATTTCAGGCACACATCGTAGTACTGCCTCATTGTCACGCTGGATGTTAAAAAGCCTTTAACACAGCCAGGTGGTACAAAATATTGGATGCCCTGTCAACGTTCCGCGTCCCAGAGTACCTTCAGCAGACGATAAGCAGCTACTTTACAGGAAGATTGCTTCAATGATACCGCAGATGGCCCTACTACACACCAAGTGTCCGCCGGGGTTCCTCAAGGCTCAGATCTAGGACCCCTCCTATGGAACATCATATACGATGGCTGGAATTCCCGATCGGCTTCGGGGACGACGAGGCCCTTGTAGTCGTCGGCAAGGAATTAATGGACGTCGAGGAATCGTGCAACCACAGCATTGACCGTGTTAACCAATGGCTCTCAGGTGGGCAAGAACAAACAGACTAGCCCCAGTAACCCCCCATCACTCGTTGCTACTAACTCAATGGCTGCTGTTTGCGTATTTTGTAATGGTGAAGAGATTTGGCAATTTGTCTCCAGAGAAATATTTTCTCCCTCATCATTGCGTGCTGAAGGAACAAAGCACGAGCGCCAAACTTCGTGTCGTGTTTGATGGTTCAGCTGTCACCAGCACTGGATGTTTGCTGAATGAAGTGTTGATGGCTGGGCCCGTCATACAATCTAAGCTGTTTAACATTTTGATGCGATTTCACACGTTCCATGTTGCCCTTACTGGAGACATTGGCAAGATGTATCGCTGTGTCAGAGTTACGGTCCCAGATAGCTACCTACAATGCATCCTGTGGCGAAATTCTACTGATTCTGAAATAAGTGTCTTCAAGTTGGACACAGTTACGTATGGCACAAAACCAGCTTCCTTTGTTGCTGTTCGAGCAATGCAGCAATTGGCAGTCGACGAGCAGCATTAATTTCCAACTGGTGCCAAAATTCTTCGACGAGATTTCTATGTAGATGACCTTATATCTGGAGGTGCCTCGGTCCAAGAGGTGATCGACGTATTAAATCAAACAAAAAGCATCCTCTCTAAAGGTTGCTTTGAACTCAGAAAATGGTGATCGAGTCACTCTGCAGTGCTAAAAGGAGTTCCTGACAAGGAAAAGGACTCGTTTTAAAAATTTAGCGATGGAAGCAACATTACCAAAACTTTGGGCCTCGCGTGGGATCCTGATAAATTAATGTTTTCTCTCACGCCTGCCAATCAGACACTTAAACCTTGCAAGAGATCTGTTCTGTCCACTATAGCTCGTTTTTACGATCCACTAGGATTAATTGGACCACTCGTCGTTAGAGCCAAAATCTTTATGTAGCTTCTTTGGAAGGAAAACTTGGGTTGGGATGGGAGTCTTCCAACTTCTCTAAACACTGCCTGGAGGGGCTTTGTCAAACTTTCAGCAATGTCCAATTATCAACCTTCGCCCGGTTGGTTTGCAATACAATGTGCGATGTAGAGGTTCACGGTTTCTGTGACGCTAGGAGCTTGCATTTATGTGGTTTCAAAGGGACATCATTCGAGTTCACGCCTATTCTGTTCTAAATCACGAGTGGCTCCACCTACGTTACCAAAACTCGAGCTTTGTGGCGCACTTTTGTTAGCCCAATTGATGCAGGAAGTAGCTGAAATGAAATTATTGACCGGTACATTCCATTGTTGGTCAGATTCATCAATATGTCTGTAATGGATTCGAGATGAATCGTCGAAGTTCAACGTATTCGTTGCAAATCAGATCGCCACCATCTAGGAGCTCACAGCGGGCTTCCAGTGGCATTATGTTCCAACAGCCAGTAATCCAGCTGACATTCTCTCAAAAGGGGCCACTCCCCTTATACAGTCTAAACTTTGGTCATGTGGTCCTGAATTTTTGACTGGTCCACAAAGGTGCTGGCCTGCGACTTGTCTTCTGAAAAACCCATACTGGAGTTATGCAAAAGAGTGTTGCTCATCACAGATCCTGCAGATGATGCCATATTAAGGTGCAAATATGTGAATTCCTTTTCTTCTATTCAACGAGTATTTGCCTATGTGTACAAGTTTATCCATCGTATTCGGTTCCCCGGAATTTTGATCTCCGACATACGTTTTGGATCGCTCATACATTTACGTAACGTTCAAAAGGCTTCTCTTTGGGATGATATAAAGAACGTGCAATCAAAGGGCGTGGTCGTTCGTTCTAGTATAATCTCATCATTACCCTTTCAGGATGAATTTGGTATCTGCGAGTTGGTGGTCGCCTCGAAAAGTCAACCCTTCCTTATGAGGACCGTCATCCTATTATACTGCCTAGACAACATACAGTTACCATCGCCATTCTCACTCACTTTCATGAGCATGATCTCCATGCTGGACTGCGAGCATTGTTGGGAGCAATTCGTCTGCAATATTGGCCGATTGGTGGCCGCAAAACAGTTTCCAGCATAGTAAACAAATGCATCAGATGTTTCCGGAACAAGCTCCGCTTGATGGAGCACGCAATGGCTAATCTTCCAAGGGAGCGATTTGTTGAAACTCGAGTGTTTGATATAACTGGTGTGGACTTTTGCGGACCATTCTTCTACAAGCCTGACACTCGAAACAAAGCTCCTATAAAATGCCACATCAGCGTATTTATTTGCTTCGCCACGAAAACCATTCATATGCAGTTGGTCAAGGACCTATTTACGTGTGCATTTCTCAATGCTCTAAAGCTCTTATATGCACTCCTGGCGAGCCACGTCAGATTTGGTCTGACAATGCCACTAACTTTGTCGGCGCCAAAATCGAGCTGTTGGAGCTAAAAAAAACTCTTCCTCAGTAGCTGTCATCAAGAGGCTGTGCTCCAGTTTTGTTTGGCGGACACAATTGACTGGCGCTTCATTCCACCGCGCTCCCCCCACTTTGGTGGCCTTTGGGAGGCGGCGGTAAAAACTGCAAAACATCACTTCTACCGGGTTGTGGGATCACTGTTCTGGGATTCGAAGAGCTTCGTACCCTTGTGTGCCACATAACGGCAGTCATTAATTCTAGACCACTGCTTCCCATTTCAGAAGATCCACAAGACCTTTATGTTCTCAGCTCATTTTTTGGTTGGTGGCCCACAATCCACGTTCACAGAACCAGATGTGACACGGCTCAATTTCAATCGTCTGGACAGCTGGCAACAAGTGTCCTACATGCACCAAGCCTTTTGGTCTCGCTAGCGAGAAGAATATTTTAATCTTCTGCAACAGCGTTCCAAATGGCGGACTCCCAAGCCTGGTGTGGCTCTCAACGACATCGTTCTTGTCAAAGACGAGAACTTACCTCCTTTAAAATGGCTACTAGCTAGAGTGGTTGAATTGGTCAAAGGAACTGATGGCATCACACGCGTTGAAGTTCTCAAGACAGCTAATGGAATCATAAAGCGAGCAACTTATACGCTGAGTCTGCTTCCCCTTATCGATCCTGTTGAAGCTCAATCGTACAACGGGGGGATTATGTTCGGTACAGCAGCTAAAATTAAATTAGTATTATGTTTGCATTACATTTCAGTTTCATCTTGCCCTGCGAGGCAAGCAATGTCACTGTTTTGATTTGTTTGGCGCTTCTCGCATGTGATAAAATAGCTCAATATTATTTGCTGTCAACTATCCAGCGCTTTGCGCTCATCGTAGTTTCTGTGTTCGCGCTCTTTCACCTTTTGAACTTTGTCTTAAGCGGCTAGCGTATCAATGCTAGCGACGCCGCAACTCACTCTTGTCTCGTACGTTCGCTATATCGGAATTCTTATCAATCTCTTCGTTATAGATAACAATTTTTCGCATAATTCGCATAATCAATACGCTCGCTAAAAGAACATAAATAAACCAATTGTTTCATGAACTTATAAGAAAAAGCGGCGTTTTATTACAGTGTAAGCTTCTCGCTATTAAGTGCTAATAAAAAGCTTGCCCTTCTTAAATGTAGGCTCTAATAGCGTCCCTGACAAAATTAGCTGTGAATACTGAAGTCACTCTTTTTGTCGACCATTAATTAAATAAATAAATAAATAAATGCCAAACATTGACAAATAATAAGTAGTCTACTAACATTCCGACGACGCATGGCTCCAACATAAATAAGGCAATTTAGCACATAATTGTAAGTTCGTTACACATATTTATTTTTGTGGTGAATCGTGGAGTTAAATCGAAATTTTGCTTAGCCATTATACATTTTTAATAATAAAAAACGAAAAATAATAAAAGACTTATATTACTCATGGATAAAGAATTTTTCTAGGCGAGGATCTGAGATGGTCTATGGTCTATTAATAAAGCAAACAAGTAAGAGGTTCCCTGAACCCTCTTATTCCATCACCAAATGCAACGCGCGCTTATAGATAGAGAGTAGCGTGGAGCTGGCGATAGGTATAAAATGAAAGATAATCGATATATATATACTATTCTAGAAGCTACATGTCAAGTTTGGTAACTCTATCTCTTATTATTTACCAAAATTGCTTAAAAAACGGGATTTCGATATACATTTTTATCGATTACTTGGAAACGGGGCAAGTTATCGTTTATCGGAAACAAACTCGATCTGCGCGGGCACTAGGAGCACATCTACATCTTAAATTTCAAGTCTCTAGCTCTTATAGGTTCTGAGATCCTTGCGTTCATACATACGGACGGACGGACGGACGGACGGATGGACGGACAGACAGACGGACATGGCTAGATCGACTCGGCTATTGATGCTGATCAAGAATATATATACTTTATGGGGTCGGAGATGCTTCCTTCTGCCTGTTACCTACATTTGCATTTTGCACAAAAACATAATACCCCCTTTAGCCATTTTTAATGGGTTCAGGGTATAAAAAATTATTCCTTTTTTTTTTCTTGTTCGGCAAAAAAATTCATTTACATTTTTTTTCATTAAGCAAAGGCTTTATCGCTCACTTGAAACTAGATTATTCTCTTAAAGTGTTCTCTTTAACAATTCGTTTCGTATTCAATTTATAAGTGTTTTTTTTTTATTAGGCCATTCTCTTTGTCTCATAAATTAAGTGCAAAAAAAATAAATTGTAGGAAATGATAAAACTAGTGATTTGCTTGTTGGTCAGATTCAGAATGAATCGTCTCTCTTTATTTAAAATGGACTTAGCCTTAAGTACATACTAGAGTTTGGAGTTCTGTCGCTCAAAGCAGCGGCAGAACGGGAGTACATAGCATGCCATATGTATTTGTATATATGTTGTTATATGTACATGCAGAAGGCATATACATTGGAATGCGCTTGGGACCGAACGGTCAAAACGTCATAGTGCTTACGCTGCAGATCTCACGCTGCAGGCCAGTCCACATATAAGTGGCTGATCATATTACGGCACTTGGCGGTAGTTGTATTATGTAAACAATGCGCTTGATACTCTAACTTTGAGATTGAGCATATGACCACTTAACATATTGTATACACTGCAATATGGTGGGCATATGCTTATTTGCATGTAACATGCTACACCTCCCTTTTTAGAGAAATAACGTAATATTATGTAGTTATTTAATATTATATTGTGTAATTATTAAGAATAATATTTAATGTATATAATGTAATATATATTTCTATTTTATTATTAAACATTTTTTTTTTTTTTATATACATTTATATTTTTGAAATAAAAAATTACTGATATATGTATATATATATATTTATTATATTTTGGATTATTTATTATTTTCTGGATTATTTAATTTGAACGATTTCATAAACTCTATTGTTGTGTTGGGTTGAATTTTTTTAGTCTGTCTTTATTTACTTTCTGATTCTTCTTTTTCTCATTTCTTATTATTATGTTATTATTATCCTCTATACTAATTACCTCAAATGGGCCTGTATATACTGATTCTAGTTTATGACCAGTTTCTTTTTTAACAAAACTTGGTCTCTTATTTCTATTTTAAAATTATTAATGTTCTTATCTTTGTATTTCTTATTTGTAACCTTATGTTTTTCTAACATAATACGAGCTCTCTTATACGCGTTTTCTAATCTAAACTTTACTTCCTTAGCATAATCATCTATATTATATAGGGGATCTATCTTATCTATAATATTAAAATCAATGAACTGTTTTGGTAGTCTGCCAAAAACTAGTTCGTATGGACAATAATGTGCTACCGAGGGTGTTGCATTGAAACAATAAGTGAAATATTGTATCCAAACATCCCAATCGGTCTTATCTGCAGAGATGTAAGAACGAACGTATTCATTGAATGTTCGATGACTTCGTTCTACTGTACCTAAGGTTTGGTGATGATGTGCAGTAGACGTTTTGTTGTCTATCTTTAAATATTTGCACAAATCATTTATTACTGAATTCTTATATTCTGTTCCCATGTCCGTAATGAACGTCTTCATTGGACCGTACTTTAGAATAAAGTTTTCAAATATAGCTTTGGCAACAGTTGTTGCACTTTTATTTGGAATTGGAATGGTTACTAAATACTTAGTTAAATTGCATATTAACGTAACTGCGTATTCATTTCCATTCTCTGAGTGTGGTAGTGGACCTATAGTATCTACTATCACTCTATCGAAAGCTTGTATTGGTGTTTCTGTTAATGTCATTGGGGTCTGAACATGTGTTGTTATTTTAGATAGTTGGCATTTTTGACATCTACGTACGTACTCTTTGACATGACGAGTCATGTTTTTCCAATAGTAGTGTCTTTTGATTTTTGCTAGCGTTCTTGTAATGCCAGTATGACCACCTTGTATAGGATCATAGTTATATGTAGACATAATTGCTTCTTTATCTTTATCTTTTTCGATAATGGTCACCGGTTGGAGTAGCGCTACTCTTAATGAATTCAATATTTTATTGCCCATTTCTTTAAAAGATTCTATTGAAATAGTTTCAAAAATCTTTTCACACGGTGCCAATTTGAGTTGGCTGATCTTTAGTATACCGGCTTGTTTTTCAAGCCTTTGAAAGAATCGACCTAAGTCAAGATTTCCATTGGTGTACAGATCGCTAACATCAATTCTTGCCATAACTTTTTTTCCATGTTTAAGTAAACATAAATTATTTGTTATGTGCAAGGTCTCTACTTTCCGTACTTCATCATTGCAAATGACTTCATGTACGTTGGGCTTAGAAGCTTTATTAGGAACTTGCCTAAGCATAGTTTCATTTTTGTTCTCTGGCCAGAGATTATTTTGTCTACTTTGTTGCCTGGTAGTGACTTTCAGGACTTTGTTTTGTATGTCTTTTAATTCGGATATTGTTATCCTCGATAGGGCATCATCACGAAATTGTCTTTTCCCTTTAAGTATTCCACAGTGAAGTCGTATTCCTCTAATTCTAGTTTCATGCGTGTTAGTTTTGAACTTGGGTTAACCATTGAAAAAAGGTACGTTAGTGGTCTGTGGTCTGTTTTTACTGTAAAGTGTTTTCCATAGATATATGGTCGAAAATATACTATTGCCCAGTGAATTGCTGTTAATTCTTGTTCTGTAGTGCTCTTATTGCTTTCACCTTTCGTGAACGCTCTTGATGCATATGCAATGGGAAGTTGGAGTCCATTTTGGTTTTGAGTTAAAACCGCTCCACATGCTTGTTTGCTTGCATCTGTGATTATGCAAAATTCTTTGCTAAAATCTGGATATTGTAATAGAGTTGGTTCTATTAGCTTATCTTTTAGATATTGGAATGCTTTCTGGCATTCATCTGTCCATTGAAAAGGAACATTCTTTTTACTTAATTTTGTTATATGCCGTGAATAATCGGCGAAGTTTTTTATAAAGCGTCTATAGTAATTGCAGAATGCAATAAAACGTCTCGCACTGTCCGCATCATGTGGGACTGGATAATTCTTGATGACATCATATTTCTTGTCATCTGGTAATATTCCTTTGTCTGTACACTTGTGACCAAGAAATGTCACTTCGTGCATGAAAAATGAGCATTTTTCTGGATGTAACTTTAAATTATATTTTCTACAGAGTTCGAAAACGTCTTTTAAATTTTTAATCATTTGTTTTTCTGAACATCCAACAACGATTAAATCGTCCATATAAAGGAATGCTTGTGAAGGTTCTAGACCTGAAAACGCAATAGTCATCATTCTCTGGAATGAGTTTGGTGCTATTTTTAGTCCAAATGGTAATCGTGTGAAACGATATGAGCCATTGCTCGTTGAAAAGGACGTGATATTTCTAGAACTTTCTTCTAGTTCAATTTGATGGAATCCTGACATTAAATCAAGACATGAGAAATATTTTGCTCGACCCAATTGATCTAGAATGTCATCAATTCTGGGGAGAGGAAATTTGTCAGATAAGAGCTTTTTATTGATTTGACGATAGTCGATTACTAATCGCCATTTCTTTTCTTCTGATCCCGGGAGGGATTTCTTGGGTACTAATAAAAGTGGGCTATTATATTCAGACACAGAAGGTTCGACTATATTGTCGTTAATAAGTTTCCCAACTTGTTTTTGGATTTCATCTACATGACTATGAGGACTTCTGTAGTTTTTTATGTAAACAGGTTCATTATCTTTTAATCTCAATGCTTGCTTATAAAAGTTGTTTGTTGTGATTGATTCGGTCTGTAGTCCGAATACATCACAATATTTGGCGCACAGTTCTGTTAATTGATCATTGAATAGTTGTGGAAAATGTTTTCTTAAAAACGATAAAACTTTTTCATTTCTATTATATTGGTTGTTTTGAACTACTTCATAGTTCGAAAGTGATTCGTATTTGATATTATTAATATTTACTAATAAATCGGAATTGGTTGTATTTAATAATCGGACAAATGTACATTGGGATTTTGTTATTGTGTTAGCAATATAAACTCCTTTTTGTATTTCTTGATTAGGTATATAAATGAAATTATCTTTCGAATCGATTTTTATATTTCTTATCACTTCAGATCTTGCTGGTAGAATTAGTGAGTTAGTACCAGAATTGTATGTTATTGGAACATAAATTGGATAAGTAAGATTTTGAGGTCGAATTATAAACCAGTCTTCAGTTGGTTTGAAATCTAGTAGGCAATTAAATTTTTTTATAAAATCAATGCCTATAATTCCATCACAAGGTATTGCGAAGTTTGCATTTACTATGTTAAATTCGTGTGGAATTGTATATTGTTTGAATTGAAGATCTATTAGAGTAGTGCCTTGGGACTTTATAACCCCTTGGCCTATTCCTTGAATATTTATAGTTTTATCTTCAGAAATTGTATCGAAGTGATCAGAATTAATTTTAAGAATTGAAATGTCTGCACCAGTATCGATTAAAAATGTTAAAATTGTTTTTGTAACATTGTTACGAAATTTTACAAAGATATTGAGATTAAAATTTATTGAATATGTTTTATTGATTATTGTGTGGTACTTAAAGGGTTTTGAGAGTTTTCCGAACTGTTTTGTGCTACTCTCACATTATTATTATTTTGATTTTGGTTGCTTCGGGCTCTAAAGTTGCCTCTATTTTGACCATGAGATCTATAACCTCCTTGGTTATTATTATTATGTTGGCCTCTGTTGTTGTTACTTTGGTAATAACCTCTTCCGCGATTATTACCACGACCACGACCACCTCTATTATTAATGTAATTTTGTCGTTGTCGGTAGTGTAGAACAGTGTTTGTTTGACCAGTTGCTTCTGTGCAACTGTTAACAAACTTTGAAATGGCATCATTCATGTTACTGAATGCACCTGCCTGCATGATAAGTTTTACCTTATCAATGGAGCAGTTCTGAGTCATAGCTTTGACAGCAAGTGTTGTGCTGTACTTATTAGCTAAATCAGGTGACAAACCATCACTGATATAAGCTCCTTCTAGAGACTTAGTCAATTTTTCTACCTCTTGGGTATAGTGATTGGCCGTTTTGCTCTTTTGTTGTAAGTTTAGAAGTTTAGCAGAAATAACTTCTACTGACTCTCCTTTTACTTTGTCCGATAGTTTCGATATGAGAGCTGCAATAGTGTTCTCATCACTTATCAGGTTCCTGGCATGGCCTTTTAGTTTTGTCTTAATAAGACTTACAGCAAGTGCTTCGTGTGTTACTTTTAGAGAATCTACCAGATTCAGAGCATCTATGAAGCTTTTTAAATTTTCTGCCTTGCCATCAAACTCTGGTAAGAGCGATGAGGCTAACTTAAGAAAATCTACTGGTGTTTGAGCCATGTCGACTATTTCGATTTGTTCTTGCTTTTGTTCAAGTTCTTCTTCTACTGATTCCATTAAATCAGTGATTTCGAATGTTGCTGGTGTATTTAGCGCATTTGGAAGAAATATTTGAAAATTATGTCTTTCCGAAATGTGTCTAATATTTTCACGCAGCCTTTTTAACACGTCAATTGATTGTGTTAAATGTAAATCGCTTAACCTACGTTCATTGTTGTTTACAATGTCACGGACTTTGTTGTATGATTCTACTAGAACTTGAACATGTTTTATCTTTGTTTGGTTTAATATTAGTGCACTTTTATTGAGGCACTTAAATGATCTATCAAACTCAGAACGTTGTTCCTTAATAATGGAAACAATTTCATTCCATTCCATTAAATATATATATTCTTTAATAAACTTTTTGTTGACATTATTGTATTTTTTTTTTTATTTTTGAATTTATTAATATATTGTTGAAGACATTATTAACAATAATCGATGTAGCGGCTTTTGTTAAAATTTTTTGTTTTCTAGGTTTTATCTAGATCGTTAGCCTTGCTCATATATTTTTTTCGCAAACATTTATTGTGTAACTTGTACAGTTTAAAAATTAAGTTTGCGCTGAGAATAACAACGATAATTATTAACAATGTGTTGGTCAGACCTAAATCTACATTACTGGATTCTACTTTATTAATTACGTTAGCAGTGGAATCCACTGTTTTAGATTCTATTAAAGGCATTTTGTAATACGCCAATTTCTCATAAGGTATTATATTATTTATGTCTGCCGTTTTACTAATCGTATTGTTCATTCGTTTAAATTAAAAAAATTTATTATTTTTTTTATATATATATATATATCAATAATTTTGGTGTATTAAATTGATATTATTATTTTGTTTTCAATTCAATTCACTGCATATGGTTAGTCTTAAACAATTATTTTTTGAAACTTAATTTTATTTTATTTGTCTTTTAATATTTTAGAAAGTGGTATTTTCTTTATCATGATTTGACTTTATATTGCCCTTTGACTATATGTCTTTTCTTTTAATTATTCACTTGCAGGTGAATTTACAATTTTTCCTGCCTATATTTTGTACAGCCTTCCAACATGTACTCTGATCGGGCGAGTTCTCGCTCAATTTTTACAATCATTATACATATACAAAAAAATTTCGTAGTGCGCCCTTTGTAGCGCTGTCGGTCCACTGTCGAAGCTCGTTCAAGTTGCCGGTGCTGGTCCTCGCACAGGCCGAGATGATTGTATGTTGCCCTCTATTGCGCTCTTTGTAGCGCTGTCGGTTTGGCAATCTCGCAAGTCAGTGCGCAGCCAATGTTGTAGAATGGACCCTCACAGTCCGCCGGACATTGTCTCTTATATGCTGGGATAGCTATTTGAATAGGAGGAGTTAATTTCTTATTTATAGTTTGTATCTGGCGGTAAGTGACGGATGGATTTTGTTTTTTGTTTATTAATTGCACTAGTTGTGCTTCACGAAACGAGCGCTTTTCATGCATGGAAACAGAATCGTTCCATGCTGGCGGGTTATCTTGATCGTTCAAGTCTTTGCTGATTCGGTCAATTTCCGACCTCAGTCTTTGTTTGACTCCGCCGCGCTTTTTCTGTTTCTTTGTTTTCTTATCCATCCGCACTCTACTCACTCAGATATTTATTTGTTGTCCACAGCTATCCCTCCATCGCTGCTGTCTTTGCATTGTTGCCAGAATTGTAGTAAATGTCATCTGCTGTTGCTGTTGTTATTGTAGAAGTTGGTTGTTGTTTGTTGCCAGCCTTCTTGGCTGCCTTTCCACTAGTTTTTAGGATGTATTTTCACAAATAGTATTCATTTCAAATTTAATTCACTGCAGGTTAGTGGGACCATGCTCACGGTCGCCATGTAGGAAATGATAACACTAGTGATTTGCTTGTTGGTCAGATTCAGAATGAATCGTCTCTCTTTATTTAAAATGGACTTAGCCTTAAGTACATACTAGAGTTTGGAGTTCTGTCGCTCAAAGCAGCGGCAGAACGGGAGTACATAGCATGCCATATGTATTTGTATATATGTTGTTATATGTACATGCAGAAGGCATATACATTGGAGTGCGCTTGGGACCGAACGGTCAAAACGTCATAGTGCTTACGCTGCAGATCTCACGCTGCAGGCCAGTCCACATATAAGTGGCTGATCATATTACGGCACTTGGCGGTAGTTGTATTATGTAAACAATGCGCTTGATACTCTAACTTTGAGATTGAGCATATGACCACTTAACATATTGTATACACTGCAATATGGTGGGCATATGCTTATTTGCATGTAACATGCTACAAAATAAAATTTAAGAGTTTTGCTTCATTTACATACATTCACTCCATCTCCGAAAGCGTTTCCATCGATGTAATGCTGAAAAAAAAAATCACTTCGAATTGCACACAAAAAAAATTTAGAAGAAAAAAGAAGGCATTAGATAAAAACGGTTTTCTTTCTTACTTCACGTGACTTGTATTCTCTCTTTCTCTTTATTCGTTGCTTTTCGAATCAGAGAGAGAGTTCTCAGTTGAGAGTGATTGACGTGTTTTACTTGTGCTCCAAGATTTTTATATATTTTTGCGCTTTAATCCTGCTTTTTATTTCTAAATTTTGCATTTTTGGCGCATTATTTAAAAAGCTTTCATAAATTGTGCAAAGTGTTATCTGTTGTGCAGCGTAAGTCTGTTAATTATTGCATTTATAAAACGCGGCGTCAGATCCGTGTTTGTTGTTATTGCCTGTTTTTGATTCTTTTGCTTTGGTGCTCCCCCGTGCATACACTTGTTTGTGCGTGTGTTCGCTGCTGCATATTTCTGCTTGTGCATCGCGCTCTCGCAAATTTTTGCTATTGCTTTTCGCTCCAAACAATTTGTTTGTGTACGATAATTTTTTTTTGAGTGTTTACTTGCTCTATTTTTGTGCACCGTTTTCGTTTTGCTCTGCGCTCTCACAACTTGCATACTCTTGTAGCAATTATGTCGTGCTGTAAGAAACCTTGCACGTTCAAGCAGGCTGATGATTCTGCACAGCCGCAATTGGTTAATTGCTTGTTAATTGATTTCTCCAGGATGTATAATTCTGTGAGAAATCAATTTTTAAAATTGAATAACGTGGCTAAGCAGCTGTCGAGTAATTTTGACTCGAGTTTTGAGTTGCTTGCCAATTATAAATTCGAGTCTCCAACCAATCGCCGGTTGGAGCCTCAACTTTTGCAATTGCCCTCTACGTCTGTTCAGACACCTACGCCTTTCTTGTCCCTACCTAGCAACTTGGATTTATCTCCAATGTTGTCTTTATCGCCTTCTCCAAGCGATTGCCCAAATACCCCCATTTCATCCCCTATAGTAGTTTCAGTAGAGCCCGTACCTGATACTGTCCCAATTATCCAAACTGCCTCAGCCCCGTCAGCTCCTGGCCGCAAAGGTAGACCTACGCGTAATCTTGCCCAGATTGTTAAACACAATCATGGTGCCTCTTTAGCTCCTCCAACTCCTGTATTACCTGCAGCCCCATCAGGACCTACTTTAACGGTTGTTGCCCCTCGTAGGCAAGTTTTTGTGTCTCGACTTTCATCGGACACCACTTCTGAGTCATTGGCAGCCTATATTGCTAGCAAATCTTCTGCTAGCGTGTCAATAACCAAATTTAATTTCTCCACCCCTCGTGAAATATCATCATTCAAAATAAATGTTTCACATGATATGTTCCCAATCATTTGTGATCCCAAATTTTGGCCTCCACACATGATTGTTCACGAGTTCAAGCCAAACAAGTAAGAGGTTCTAGTCGAGAGCTCCCGACTAGGGGATACCCTGAACCCTCATATTCCAACACCAAATGCAGCGCGCGCTTATAGATAGAGAGTAGCGGGGAGGTGGCGATAGGTATAAAATGAAAGATAATCGATATATATATACTTTTCTAGAAGCTACATGTCAAGTTTGGTGACTCTAGCTCTTATTATTTACCAAAATTGCTTAAAAAACAGGATATCGATATACATTTTTATCGATTACTTGGAAACGGGGCAAGTTATCGATTATCGGAAACAAACTCGATCTGCGTAGGAGCTAGGAGCACCTACAGCTAAAATTTCAAGTCTCTAGCTCTTATAGGTTCTGAGATCCTTGCGTTCATACATACGGACGGACGGACGGACGGACGGACGGACGGACGGACGGACGGACGGACGGACGGACGGACGGACGGACGGACGGACGGACAGACAGACGGACATGGCTAGTTCGACTCGGCTATTAATGCTGATCAAGAATATATATACTTTATGGGGTCGGAGATGCTTCCTTCTGCCTGTTACATACATTTGGATTTTGCACAAAAACATAATACCCCTTTTACCCATTTTTAATGGGTTCAGGGTATAAAAAGCGTAACCAGCCTGTCACCCTTCCAGTCCCTTCAATACAGGGTACCATTTCTGCCCCAAAAACTAGCTTCATCTTCTGACCAAATCTGTATTCATTATCAGAATGTCAGAGGTCTTATTTCAAAGCTTAAAAATCTTTTCATGGCCAGTACTTCCTTCGACTCGGATATAATAGCTTTTTCAGAAACATGGTTAAATTCAACCATATCCGATTCTGAGGTATTTTCAAATAGTTTTATTTTGCATAGAAATGATCGGCCGACTCGAGGTGGTGGGGTGTTAATTGCCGTTAAAGCCACTCTCCAGTTTTTTTTAGTACGCCTGTTTTAGTACGCCTACTGACGCTGAGATTGTCTCAGTTAAGGTGTCTTTTCCTACACGGAATATCTATATTACATGCTCTTATGTCCCTCCTTCTTCTGATATTCAAGTTTATATGAAACATATTACTTGTATTAAAGAAGTTTCTTCACACGTGCGTGATAATGACCTATTTATGGTGTTGGGTGATTTTAATTTGCCGAACATCTCTTGGTCATTATTCACTGCTGAAAATTATCTAGTGCCCTCAGCACAGCATGATTTTATAGACTGCATGCTTGATCTTTCGTTGTTTCAAATCAATTCAATTTCTAATCATTTGAATAGAACACTTGACCTTGTATTTGTTAACGACTACCTTATTTCTAATGTGTCTAGGTCCCCTCCTTTATCTCTTCCTGAGGATGTATATCATCCTACTTTAGAGATTACAATGTTCAATTGTAATCGTCTCATTTCGTGCTCATCAGCCAATAAGCCCCGCCGCTGCTTTCGCAAAGGAAATTATTCATTGCTGAATCAGCTTATTTATGCAACCGATTGGTCTGTCTTATATGACTCGGTTGATATAAATACTGCTATTACTTTTTTTTATAGCACCCTAAACTCCCTCTTAGATATGAGTATTCCCAAGTCAATTCCTTCGACTACTTCTTCAAAACCACCCTGGTTTACTCCCAGATTGTCACATATTAAAAACTTAAAATCTAAATATTTTAAAAAGTATAAAAAATCTGGTTCGTGTACAGACTTGGCTAAATATTCCATAGCCAAGTCGAACTTCTTTCTTTTGAATTCTAAATGCTATGAGAATTATCTAACTCGTTGTAAAAGGCAATTTGCCCAAAATCCGAGACAGTTTTACAATTTTGTAAACTTGAAGCGTAAATCTTCAAGTTTGCCAACTTCTTTTTCTTTCGGGATGGATAAAGCTAGTAATGACTCTGATTCTGCTAACCTCTTTGCTAATTTTTTCCAATCAACTTACTCCTCAGTCTGTCCTAATAAAAATTCTTACCCTTATACTATTTCTTCCTCTAGTTCTATACCTCCTCCTATTATTTCACACTCCTCTCTCCTTTTCGCTATAAACTCTTTAAAATCTTCTTACTCTCCTGGGCCTGATAATATTCCTAGTTGTCTACTCAAGGAGTGTAGTTCTTCCCTTCTTTACCCCTTGCAAAAGCTTTTTAATCTATCTCTTGAATCTTCTGTCTTTCCATCTCTTTGGAAAGAATCTTATATCATTCCTCTCCACAAGAAAGGTGGAAAGTCTGATATACAAAATTACAGGGGCATTGCAAAACTGTCCGCTATTCCTAAATTATTTGAAAAAATAATCACTTCGAATTTGCAGCATTTCTGCAAATCAGTTGTTTCCCCTGTTCAACATGGATTCGTAAAGAATCGGTCAACTACGACCAATCTGCTTGAGTTTACTTCCTTGGTAAACGATGCTTTTCTTTCGAAAATGCAAACTGATGTCATTTATACTGACTTCAGTAAAGCGTTTGACTCTGTGCACCATGACATTTTACTTTTTAAACTTGACCGAATAGGTTTCCCTCCATCTCTTTTGCTTTGGATTAATTCTTATTTAAAAGGTAGGACCCAAAGAGTAAGGCTGAGGCTGATTACCTCTAAACAAGTTCACGTTACTTCTGGTGTTCCTCAAGGTAGTCATCTTGGACCTTTACTCTTTACTCTTTTCATAAATGATCTCCCCTCTGTTATATCACATGCCCGTGTACTCATGTATGCGGATGATGTGAAACTTATTCTATCATACACTAATCCCCTACATCATTCTCGTCTACAAGACGATTTGAACGCTATGCAACTTTGGTGTTCGGCCAATCAATTGCATCTGAATTGTTCAAAGTGTATGTTTATGACATTTAATCGTACTACACCTTATCTTGCCAGTTATACAATCGACAATACCCCTTTACAACGTATACTAACAGTTAAGGATCTAGGCGTTCTATTTGATTCTAAACTCTGTTTCAATCTTCACATAGATACCATCGTTAATGAGGCAAAAGGTGTACTTAGATTCATTAAACGATGGTCTAAAGAGTTTAACGATCCTTTTATAACGAAACCTTGAATACTGCTCTTGCATCTGGTCTCCGCAGTATAACAATAGCCAGGATCGTATTGAATCTGTTCAGAAGCAATTTCTGCTTTTTGCCTTACGAGGTTTAAATTGGGACCCTAATCTTCGGTTGCCATCCTACTCCAGCAGGCTGCTTCTTCTTAACCTTCCGTCGTTAACCAACCGTAGGACAATTCTCGGTGTTGTCCTTCTACATAAGTTGATTATTGGCGATATAGATTCTCCTTTTCTGCTAGGGCGTCTTCAATTCTCTGTTCCGTCTAGACCAACCAGAAATTACCGCCCCTTATTCCTGTCTACGTGCACAACAGACTACGCTATGCACAATCCTTTTCGCGTGCTATGTAAAAATTATAATAGTTTGCATCACGTTTTCTCTACCGAACTTTCTCTACCCCTAATAAAATCGTTGCTTTCAGGATACCTTCGGGAAAACACTGACCATTCCCAGCTATGAGCAGGGGCATAGCTTGCCGGACAGGCTGTAAATTTCCCCCACCGGGTCGGTGATTTCCCATTACTTTTCTCTCTGTCCTATCTACTTAACACTCTATATATCTAGCCTCCATTTCTTTACTTTATTAACATTATTCTTCTTACTTTCTTTTTTCCTATTTATTGTATTTTATTAATTAATATAGCAAACTAAGATTATTTTTAATTTTACTTAAGAACACTTTTTTCCTACTTACACCCTTCTGCTTAGATGTAGGCTCTAATAGCGTCACTGACAAATTTAGCTGTGAAAAGGGGCACAGCTGGCCGGACTGGCAACTAAAACACCTCCATCGGTCGGTGATGCTATTTAGAGAACTATGTTATCTAACTAGGCTTTTAGCATATAATTCTATTATCTATTGTATGTATAATCTACGGAATAATGAGGAAGACACTCGTTTTGTCGACCTTAAATCAATAAATAAATAAATAAAAAAAAAAAAAAAAAAAAAAATCTGGCTCTCACCAGCAATATGGCGATCCGAATTTCGGGTCACGAAAGGAGGGAGGGAGAGTAAAGAATATAGGCTAATGGAAAGAATATGTAGGGCAAAAAAAACCGAGTTAAAGAAAAAAATGCGGAATAAAAATTTGACCATGCGGTGGCACTCTTTTGCCGAGAAAAAAAAAACTCGCACATAACTATCGTAATATTTATATTAGGCGCTTAAGACGGCTTGACTACGCCCATGACGTTCACAATAAGACTTATTCAGATTTTTAATTTTCTCTGTTAGCTACGCTAATTATTCATTTTTCCAGAAAAAAAAAGTAATACTTTACAAAAAAACGGAAGGTTCCGGTTCGCTTATGTATAAAGAAAACGATTGCGCGATCAAGATAAATGCAGCTGCTTCTGACGACGTCAGCCACCAGGGATCGATTTCCAACTAATTTTGGAGTTTCGGCGACAGCGATCGTCTCTTACTTATTCGTCTTTCGAACTCCCATTTTTGAGCAGGCGAGGGAGAACGAACGAGATTTGACTAGATGCGATAAAGCTGGACGCAGCTGATCCAGCTGTTTGGGACAAGGCGAATTTAACGATGAGGGTACAGGGCTGCATATTTTGGGCACGGCAATAGACAGGTTGAAATATAAGTACTTTTTTTGTCTTTTGGATCAAAAAAAAAAGCCTATAAATCCTCCGTGTAAGTACGGGATAAAGCATCTGGTACAATATTTTTACTGCCCTTCCGAGGTTGTATAGAGAATGTATATCCTTGAAGATTGAGAGCCCACCGAGCTAGACGACTACTGAGATCTGCTTGATTCATGAGCCATTTAAGGGATGCGTGGTCGGTAATAACAGTAAATGCGTGGCCTTCGACGTAAGTTCGAAACTTGCGGATGCTTAAAATTGCTGCTAGACATTCCTTCTCCGTAACTGAATAATTACGTTGGCACTTGTTCAACTTTCGCGACATAAATGCTATGGGGTCCTCGTCACCTGTATCATTTATTTGGACGAGAACACCACCCACACCAGTGTGACTAGCATCACAATGTATATAGAAGGGAACTTCAAAGTTAGGTGTATGCAACACAGGGGCCTTGCACATTTCAGTTTTTAGCGCCTGGAGAGCTTGCTCTCCCGCTTCTGACCACTCAAACTTTTTCCGAGTTGTCAGGGCGTCAGTCAATGGCGAAACTTTAGAAGCGTAATTTCGAATGAACTTATGGTACCACCCAGTCATACCGAGAAAGCGACGCAATTGCTTAAGCGAGCGAGGAGCTGGATACTCGGTAAGGGCAGTTATTTTATCAGCATTCATCCGAATAATACCCTGACCAACAACATGACAAAGATAATTAACTTCCTTAACTAGTTCACTTAACACGGCAAGATGACGGTCGAATGTATCAGACACTATAAGAAGATCATCTTAATATATAAGTAAGCTGGAATTATTCTGTCCATCAATTTGGACATCGTAGCAGGAGCGTCAGACAAACCAAATGGCCAACTGGCGGCTGAGAAGTGATTCATCGATACGCGCACTTATATATTTTTGAAATTACTTCTATTAAAAATTATGCTTCAGGAAATACTGTTTCTCCAGAGGTTAAGCGCGATTGTAAATAGGCGCACTTTCTCACTATTTCTGTTTTTGGGTCAACCTTTCTCCACGGTGAACAGAAGGTAAAAGAAAGATCTGAGCTCCGATCGCGTTAGGGAAAGCTTTTTACAGTGACACCAGGACAGATGCCATTTCCAAAGTCTCCGATTAACATTCCTACACTACTTTTATCTTTCACTCGCTACAAGCGATATCAAGCCCGGGTTGAGCCATAGATGGCGAGATCTACTATACGATATTCAAAAGAACTTGCTTTTTCAAAAACCTCCGACTTTAGAAGGGAACAATAATGAGAAAAAAATACATGAAAATTTATATTGCTTGATTTAAACAATATTACAAGTTTCATATATTTGTATTTTATTTTATAGCTAATCAGGGTAAGCAAGTACAAGACCTTGACTGTCGCACACCGAAACCAGACCTATGCGCCAATGACCTTTTCCTTGTGAAGGGCGAAAATCGTTAACCTCTAAGATGGCCACTGGCGAGAATCACGAAGCTAATCGTGGAAAAGGATGGAGTCGGTCGCGTAGCGCACTGCAACAGGAGTGATAAGGAGAGCTGAAAACAAGCTATGCCTACTGCCCATCAAGGAATCTGTTGAAAGTCCATGTCTTCCAACGGGGGGAGAATGTGTGGCTACGCAGCCAAAGCAGCTGAAGCGACCTTGCAACTGATAAAAGCGGCAATTTTCTTATACCGATGTTCTGCAAAGCAACTGCTTAAATTTTTCTCTTTCATTGCTTACCTTTATATGGCTCTCTTGTATTGCCCTAGAAGTAATTTATACTTAGGTGTCGATGCTGCGCATCGAGTTTGTTAACTTTGTTCGCTTCGTGCATTTGGTACACCTCGCCAAAAATATTGTATACAATTTTTTTTTTTCGATTTTTAAAGATCTTTGTTAAAACTAATTTCAGGGCTGTTTCGCCTTTTTGGAAAATCCATCCTTCCTTGGTGGAAATGAGGGTCAAAGATTTGGTGGGTGAAGTTTCACACTCAAATCCATTTAAAAAGATCTTTATGAAAATTTATTTAGGACGTGGTTCGCACTTTTCGAAAAATCCAAGCTTATTCGGTAGAAATGCCATTCAAAGATTTTTGGGCAAAGTTTAAAGTTTTGTTCGATTTGCTTCGAACTTATTTTTAAAGTTGCAAGCTTTTTTGCAAATAATTAATTTCCACTGCTTGGCAGCCAACCCGAACTAGTTGTGCCTAGGTTGCGATCAAAGAAGGCAAAGGGCCAACGAAAGGGAGTGGGAGCATCATCCTGTTTTGCGTACGGCTCTGCGTATGATTCCAGTCGTAGTCTGAAGCACAGCAACTCTGGATACCCCATCAGATCCCGAAATCAACTCTAGCATTGACCACTTCAGCGGCGGTAGATTCTCATCCTTTACAAGGACGATATCGTTAATGGAGAATCCTGGCTGAGGAGTGCGCCACTGGTAGCTCTATTGGAGATATGTCACGCGCAGAAAATAGTAGATAAGACTCAATGTGTGACGAGATGGCGCTGTACCCAGGAAGTTTGCGGGAGTCCAGATCACTCGGATGCTCTGGAAGAAATAGAAGTAGTACGCCAAAGTGCGCAGAGCGAGGAGGGATGAACAACCATTCAATTGAGTCGGAAAGGCAAAACTCGTGGACAGCCTTGACATGCACGTCACTCAGGAACAGGTGGCTCAGATCTGCCAGCTCCTTCTTAGCGCCTACGAAGTTTGTCGCATTGTCAGACCAGATCCTTAAAGGTCGAGAGCGAGTCAGAATGAACCGTTTAACAAGCTCCAAGTCCCTTTGTGGCGAAGCATATGTAGAAAAATGGTCCACAGTAATCAATGCCAGTGCTCTGCCAATCAAGGCTTGGCACGAAACAGATTGGCAACAATACTGGAGACGATCTTACGACAGCCAATGGGCCAGTACTGGAGCCGAATCGAAGACAATAAGTAAGTTCCGTTTATGAAAGTGAACTATAAATGCTCGCGTCACTGGATGCTGATGGAGCAATATAATCGGATGTCGCGCTGAGAAGTCCAACGACGAGTTTTTCTGCTTTCCACCGATGTGGAGTAGGACGAAGTCGTCAAGGAATGGCGCAAAAGAGGTCATTGAGCTTCCTTCCTTTTGTGCTTGGTAGTAATCGCCAAGAATAGCCATTTGCACTGACCGAACTCCTCGGATTCGATTTACAAATTTGTAAATATAAGCAAAGACCAGCAGCTTGGAGAATGATGAACTTGCAGCTAATCTAGAGAGCAAGTTGCTCTGCTCCGAGTAATACCAATACCAAATATCGAAGTTCTGGCAAGCATTCGACAGGTACATATGAGGCAGGCCACCCTTCCATTATCTTGCTGAAAAAAATCAGGCCATGGCCCCATAACGGAGATCGAGAGAGCTCACAGGGCAGTGATCATCGTGAAATTATATTCGCCGGATTAAATTCAGTGGGAATATGATGCCTTTTAATTGTGGTGGTGAGTTCTTGGATATCTGCGACCCGATTAGCTACGAAAACATTGAATTTCAAAGTATCTTAGCGAATCCAAGCCAAACCAGATGCGCGACACGCGACTGTGAGCACACGAGACGTACGCTGGTGCTGCCATGTAACTTTGAGACTGTATAGACGCATGCTCCATTAGCCACTCAGGCAGGCATCACAAAATCCGCGAATCTCCACTTTACTGTCTGCTGAGAGTGCACGACGGGCATACTAGAGTTGCTTAGTTGCACAAAATTAGCGCACAAGTTGACTCAGGCTGTGCTAAAGTGTACAGGCAGGCTCTCATCTTAGTCCATTTTTTCTGTCCAGAGATCCTGCATAAATATTTTAGTTTTTGTTATTACGGGACCAACAAGACCGTAACGGGACCAACAGGCAGCGATTCTCTATCCTCTTCCGGTATGGTTTGCAGTACAGTTATGTCGCTAGAACACCATTTTCTCAGCTTAAAGCTTCCCTTGTCGAGTAATCCAGACGTTTGCTTAATATCTCAACTTCTTGAGTATAAACAGCCGAAACAGAAGCCGAGAAAGAAGAGAGCCGGATAACGCAAAACTTTTTCTGGATATACTGAAGGCAGCAAACAACGAGGGAGAACCAAGTGAACGAGGCACTTTGCAGAAGAGCAAAGTAACGCAAACAGGCTGCATAAGCGAACCAGTTTTGAGACCCACCATCATTAAACACACTGATCCTGGTATATGAATACAATGAAATCAGGAGTTTTGTTCATGAGTGTCAACACAAACTCACAAGTTTACACAGAGTCCTAATTTCAGGCACTTTTCAGCGTCTAAGGGACAATCTGGTAAACTTAAATGGAAAATATCGACTCCAAGCTTATTTTCTATCGGTATTAAAAATACCGGTAACACCGGTAACATTTGATAAGAATCAACGACAGACGAAAAAATAGAAGATATAAACACAATAAACATGGCTTAAACAGTAGATGCATTTTTAAAATAAGCCTCATCACGCATACCTGAGTACGATGAGAAGGCAGGGAATCTACAAAGTTTCAATAACGCATTGAATCTACTTGATTCCCTAAAGGGCGCGCATGAAACAGTAGCAATTAACCTAGTACAGAGTAAGCTGAAGGGTCATGCAAGAAATTTAATAAGTCATGAACAAACAATTGGTCAAATAATTGTCAAATTAACAGCCAAAGTGAAAGGAGACTCAATAAAAGTAATTTTTTAGCAAAATTAAATTAAATTTATAAGGTGAAGCTTATCATGCAGGCTGGCACATTCAGTAACGTGAATGACACTATGTCGAAATTTGTCAATAGTTGCAATAGAAAGCGACGCAATTGCTTAAGCGAGCGAGGAGCTGGATACTCGGTAATGGCAGTTATTTTATCAGCATTCATCCGAATAATACCCTGACCAACAACATGACAAAGATAATTAACTTCCTTAACTAGTTCACTTAACACGGCAAGATGACGGTCGAATGTATCAGACACTATAAGAAGATCATCTTAATATATAAGTAAGCTGGAATTATTCTGTCCATCAATTTGGACATCGTAGCAGGAGCGTTAGACAAACCAAATGGCCAACTGGCGGCTGAGAAGTGATTCATCGATACGCGCACTTATATATTTTTGAAATTACTTCTATTAAAAATTATGCTTCAGGAAATACTGTTTCTCCAGAGGTTAAGCGCGATTGTAAATAGGCGCACTTTCTCACTATTTCTGTTTTTGGGTCAACCTTTCTCCACGGTGAACAGAAGGTAAAAGAAAGATCTGAGCTCCGATCGCGTTAGGGAAAGCTTTTTACAGTGACACCAGGACAGATGCCATTTCCAAAGTCTCCGATTAACATTCCTACACTACTTTTATCTTTCACTCGCTACAAGCGATATCAAGCCCGGGTTGAGCCATAGATGGCGAGATCTACTATACGATATTCAAAAGAACTTGCTTTTTCAAAAACCTCCGACTTTAGAAGGGAACAATAATGAGAAAAAAAAATACATGAAAATTTATATTGCTTGATTTAAACAATATTACAAGTTTCATATATTTGTATTTTATTTTATAGCTAATCAGGGTAAGCAAGTACAAGACCTTGACTGTCGCACACCGAAACCAGACCTATGCGCCAATGACCTTTTCCTTGTGAAGGGCGAAAATCGTTAACCTCTAAGATGGCCACTGGCGAGAATCACGAAGCTAATCGTGGAAAAGGATGGAGTCGGTCGCGTAGCGCACTGCAACAGGAGTGATAAGGAGAGCTGAAAACAAGCTATGCCTACTGCCCATCAAGGAATCTGTTGAAAGTCCATGTCTTCCAACGGGGGGAGAATGTGTGGCTACGCAGCCAAAGCAGCTGAAGCGACCTTGCAACTGATAAAAGCGGCAATTTTCTTATACCGATGTTCTGCAAAGCAACTGCTTAAATTTTTCTCTTTCATTGCTTACCTTTATATGGCTCTCTTGTATTGCCCTAGAAGTAATTTATACTTAGGTGTCGATGCTGCGCATCGAGTTTGTTAACTTTGTTCGCTTCGTGCATTTGGTACACCTCGCCAAAAATATTGTATACAATTTTTTTTTTTTTTCGATTTTTAAAGATCTTTGTTAAAACTAATTTCAGGGCTGTTTCGCCTTTTTGGAAAATCCATCCTTCCTTGGTGGAAATGAGGGTCAAAGATTTGGTGGGTGAAGTTTCACACTCAAATCCATTTAAAAAGATCTTTATGAAAATTTATTTAGGACGTGGTTCGCACTTTTCGAAAAATCCAAGCTTATTCGGTAGAAATGCCATTCAAAGATTTTTGGGCAAAGTTTAAAGTTTTGTTCGATTTGCTTCGAACTTATTTTTAAAGTTGCAAGCTTTTTTGCAAATAATTAATTTCCACTGCTTGGCAGCCAACCCGAACTAGTTGTGCCTAGGTTGCGATCAAAGAAGGCAAAGGGCCAACGAAAGGGAGTGGGAGCATCATCCTGTTTTGCGTACGGCTCTGCGTATGATTCCAGTCGTAGTCTGAAGCACAGCAACTCTGGATACCCCATCAGATCCCGAAATCAACTCTAGCATTGACCACTTCAGCGGCGGTAGATTCTCATCCTTTACAAGGACGATATCGTTAATGGAGAATCCTGGCTGAGGAGTGCGCCACTGGTAGCTCTATTGGAGATATGTCACGCGCAGAAAATAGTAGATAAGACTCAATGTGTGACGAGATGGCGCTGTACCCAGGAAGTTTGCGGGAGTCCAGATCACTCGGATGCTCTGGAAGAAATAGAAGTAGTACGCCAAAGTGCGCAGAGCGAGGAGGGATGAACAACCATTCAATTGAGTCGGAAAGGCAAAACTCGTGGACAGCCTTGACATGCACGTCACTCAGGAACAGGTGGCTCAGATCTGCCAGCTCCTTCTTAGCGCCTACGAAGTTTGTCGCATTGTCAGACCAGATCCTTAAAGGTCGAGAGCGAGTCAGAATGAACCGTTTAACAAGCTCCAAGTCCCTTTGTGGCGAAGCATATGTAGAAAAATGGTCCACAGTAATCAATGCCAGTGCTCTGCCAATCAAGGCTTGGCACGAAACAGATTGGCAACAATACTGGAGACGATCTTACGACAGCCAATGGGCCAGTACTGGAGCCGAATCGAAGACAATAAGTAAGTTCCGTTTATGAAAGTGAACTATAAATGCTCGCGTCACTGGATGCTGATGGAGCAATATAATCGGATGTCGCGCTGAGAAGTCCAACGACGAGTTTTTCTGCTTTCCACCGATGTGGAGTAGGACGAAGTCGTCAAGGAATGGCGCAAAAGAGGTCATTGAGCTTCCTTCCTTTAGTGCTTTGTAGTAATCGCCAAGAATAGCCATTTGCACTGACCGAACTCCTCGGATTCGATTTACAAATTTGTAAATATAAGCAAAGACCAGCAGCTTGGAGAATGATGAACTTGCAGCTAATCTAGAGAGCAAGTTGCTCTGCTCCGAGTAATACCAATACCAAATATCGAAGTTCTGGCAAGCATTCGACAGGTACATATGAGGCAGGCCACCCTTCCATTATCTTGCTGAAAAAAATCGGGCCATGGCCCCATAACGGAGATCGAGAGAGCTCACAGGGCAGTGATCATCGTGAAATTATATTCGCCGGATTAAATTCAGTGGGAATATGATGCCTTTTAATTGTGGTGGTGAGTTCTTGGATATCTGCGACCCGATTAGCTACGAAAACATTGAATTTCAAAGTATCTTAGCGAATCCAAGCCAAACCAGATGCGCGACACGCGACTGTGAGCACACGAGACGTACGCTGGTGCTGCCATGTAACTTTGAGACTGTATAGACGCATGCTCCATTAGCACTCAGGCAGGCATCACAAAATCCGCGAATCTCCACTTTACTGTCTGCTGAGAGTGCACGACGGGCATACTAGAGTTGCTTAGTTGCACAAAATTAGCGCACAAGTTGACTCAGGCTGTGCTAAAGTGTACAGGCAGGCTCTCATCTTAGTCCATTTTTTCTGTCCAGAGATCCTGCATAAATATTTTAGTTTTTGTTATTACGGGACCAACAAGACCGTAACGGGACCAACAGGCAGCGATTCTCTATCCTCTTCCGGTATGGTTTGCAGTACAGTTATGTCGCTAGAACACCATTTTCTCAGCTTAAAGCTTCCCTTGTCGAGTAGTCCAGACGTTTGCTTAATATCTCAACTTCTTGAGTATAAACAGCCGAAACAGAAGCCGAGAAAGAAGAGAGCCGGATAACGCAAAACTTTTTTCTGGATATACTGAAGGCAGCAAACAACGAGGGAGAACCAAGTGAACGAGGCACTTTGCAGAAGAGCAAAGTAACGCAAACAGGCTGCATAAGCGAACCAGTTTTGAGACCCACCATCATTAAACACACTGATCCTGGTATATGAATACAATGAAATCAGGAGTTTTGTTCATGAGTGTCAACACAAACTCACAAGTTTACACAGAGTCCTAATTTCAGGCACTTTTCAGCGTCTAAGGGACAATCTGGTAAACTTAAATGGAAAATATCGACTCCAAGCTTATTTTCTATCGGTATTAAAAATACCGGTAACACCGGTAACATTTGATAAGAATCAACGACAGACGAAAAAATAGAAGATATAAACACAATAAACATGGCTTAAACAGTAGATGCATTTTTAAAATAAGCCTCATCACGCATACCTGAGTACGATGAGAAGGCAGGGAATCTACAAAGTTTCAATAACGCATTGAATCTACTTGATTCCCTAAAGGGCGCGCATGAAACAGTAGCAATTAACCTAGTACAGAGTAAGCTGAAGGGTCATGCAAGAAATTTAATAAGTCATGAACAAACAATTGGTCAAATAATTGTCAAATTAACAGCCAAAGTGAAAGGAGACTCAATAAAAGTAATTTTTTAGCAAAATTAAATTAAATTTATAAGGTGAAGCTTATCATGCAGGCTGGCACATTCAGTAACGTGAATGACACTATGTCGAAATTTGTCAATAGTTGCACAGAGGCAACAGGACATTCGAAGACTGTCTTGTTCTATCAGCAACAATAGTTATCGTAACCACAATAACAATAATAGAGGGCGAGGCCAAAATAGAGGAAACTCTAGAGGCCGTGGCAACTCGAATCGAGGCCACAACAATAACGATAATAATGTCAGATTAGCCCAGAATAACTCCGGTAACTCTCAACACACTTTAGATATATAAGTTAACACATAAATACTATAGCAACTAAGCAACAACACATGAATGATGCTGACACGCCAAATTGTGAGTTCAGTGCTCTGCACTGGCAACAATCAGCAGCGATCGCATGACACTTCTTTGCTGGTGTGCTGCGACGCTGAGAATGCTGAGTCGGCATGCCGACTGTGGTCCGATGGCGCGACGCATTGACTTTGCTAAGTAGAATTATGTTTTGCATTTGTCTTTAGCTTCAGTTCGCTTTTTAATAAAGAAGACACAAGTTGTCTATTTCGTACTCCGGCTCATAACCGTAACATTTGTTCTTATTGATCACATTATTGCACCACAAGGGCAATAATCACCAAAGGGGACGAAGTCAAGTCCTCCAACGTAATCATCATAAAAATCGTGTCAGTGTTCACCTTGGATCGACTTCCTCACGGAAGCGACGCTGGACCTGGAATTCACAATCAGCAGCTACGCGGGATCCCCACGGCTACCTGCTACCACACTTAAATAACTGGCGCCCAAACGTCCTAACACCCACCAAGTTCATAGGCAATAACACAAAAACATGTAAGTTTGTCAAGTGAATTCAAATAGCAAAGAAAAAAACACACAAGAATAGAAGTTGCGAAAAGAAATACACATTTTGCCAAAAAAAAACAATTGCATACTTTTACCAAAAAATAAAAAATAAAAACCATTGCATACTTTAACTAAAAAACCATTGCATACCCTCACTAAGAATAAAACCATTGCATACCTTTAATGCAGGTTTTATTATAAATAAACAACTGCTACTAAAACAATTATATGCCCAATGCGAAAAAGTTTTCATACAAGTATCGAGGTTAACAAATGAGCTGGAACACCTATAGGGAAATAAAGACCGAGTACAACAGTGACGATAGTATAGGTGAAGAACAAGTTGGTTGGTGCCCAGAATATCAGGTAGCTAACACAATGGACCCTTCACAGATTCAAGCTCTCATTGACAATGCCGTTAGATCGGCACTGTCGCAACAACAGTCCCAGATAAATTGAATAACTCAGGAAATACAAAGGTTGCAAGTGAAAACGCCAGCAGTCGTCTCTTACCAAAAGATAACTGTTGTTCCTGGGGTAAAATGTGACATAAAACTCGACATAATAAAATCAGTACCAGACTTCTCTGGTGCACAAGACCAATATGTTGCTTGGAGACAAGCAGCAATCGATGCGTATGAACTTTTTAAGCCCTTCGACGGTAGTAGCGAACACTACCAAGCAGTAGCCATTCTTAGGAACAAGGTCACAGGGCCTGCTGGAGCCTTACTTATCTCCTACAACACGGTGCTAAATTTCGACGCCATCCTGGCTAGACTAGATTGCACCTATGCCGACCGAACATCCTTACGCCTACTGAGGCAAAACTTAGACATGGTCAGACAGGGTGAAATGACACTTATGCAGTACTATGATGAGGTCGAAAAGAGACTAACGCTGGTAACTAATAAAATTGTTATGTCACACGAACAAGAAGGCGCTGATTTGCTTAACGCTGAAGTTAGAGCCGATGCCTTGCACTCCTTCATATCAGGCTTGAGGAAACAGCTCAGAGCTGTCGTATTCCCAGCGCAACCCAAAGACTTACCCTCTGCGCTAGCCCTCGCCATAGAAACAGAAGCCAGCATTGAGAGAAGCATGTTTGCAAACTCCTATGCTAAAGTTGTTGAGGAACGATCCCAAACAGCTGAAAACGGCAAACACAAACCATATGGTAAACAGAATAAAAACTACAAGGAAGACCACGGTCAAGATAGAAACCCCCATTACAAACACAAGAAAAATGCTCCAAAGGAGCAACCTAATAAAGAAAGCCAAGAGCCAGCTCCACAACCGATGGAGGTAGATTCTTCTTCCAAATTTAGGCAGCGTACTGAATACAACCAGAACCAACCAAATGAGTCAAACGCTACTAAGAGGAGGAACTCCTCAGAGCGACAAACAGGTCCGAGACGGCAACGTCTTAACAACATTGTTCAAACGGATTCCGAAGAACAAAAGGTAGCATACGAAAAAGCCGCAAAGGCTGCTGTCGAAGAAATTGACAGCGAGGAAGAGTACGATCAAGCCGACTCTGTCCATTTTTTAGGGAACACTCCCGGTTACCGTTCATCGAACGACGGTTGGCTGGGAGAACATTAAAAATGCTAATCGATACTGGCGCGGCAAAAAACTATGTTAAGCCCGTAAAGGAGCTGAAAACCATATTGCCGGACGCCAAACCCTTCTCGGTGAATTCGATCCACGGGTCCACTGAAATAAAGGAAAAATGCCTGATAAACATTTTTAATCACACTTCCCCCTTTTTCCTATTAGACACACTTAGTTCGTTCGATGCCATTATTGGATTCGACTTGTTAACACAAGCCGGGGTACAGTTGAACCTTGCAAAGAGTCTACTAGAGTATCAGGGCATTTCTGAAGAAATTCAATACCAGAAGTGCACTGATGTAAATTTCACCGATGTAAACGACATCGTAGTTCCTATCTCTATCAAAAAAGAGTTCAGGAACATGATACTTAAGAGGAAAAAGGCCTTTTCAACAACGGAAGAAGCACTCCCTTTCAACACCTCTGTCACCGCCACAATCCGTACGATTGACAACGAGCCAATATATGCCAGAAGTTACCCGAGTCTAATGGGCGTGTCCGACTTCATAAATAATGAGGTCAAGCAACTACTAAAAGACGGCATCATTAGACCATCAAGGTCGCCCTACAACAGCCCAACGTGGGTTGCTGACAAAAAAGGCACAGACGCCTATGGCAACGCAAACAAAAGATTAGTCATCGACTTCAGGAAACTGAACGAGAAGACTATACCTGACCGTTACCCGATGCCCAGCATTCCCATGATTCTAGCGAACCTGGGAAACGCTAAATACTTCACTACCCTTGATCTAAAGTCAGGGTATCACCAAATATACCTTGCAGAACATGACCGCGAAAAAACAGCATTCTCTGTTTGCGGTGGCAAATATGAATTCTGCCGACTGCCATTTGGTCTTAAGAATGCGGGCAGCATCTTCCAAAGGGCAATCGATGATGTTCTAAGGGAACATATTGGGAAAATTTGTTACGTCTACGTAGACGATGTCATAGTTTTCTCAAAAAACGAAGTAGACCATGTCAGGCACATTGACACAGTACTCAAGTGCCTGATTGAAGCCAATATGAGGGTGAGCCAGGAGAAAACCAACTTTTTTAAAGAAAGCGTAGAGTATCTTGGTTTCATCGTAAGCAAAGACGGCACCAAATCCGACCCAAAGAAGGTCAAGGCCATTCAAGAGTACCCCGAACCCAAAAGCGTCTACAGTGTCAGATCTTTCCTGGGTCTGGAAAGCTATTACAGAGTCTTCATAAAAGACTTTGCATCCATAGCTCGCCCAATAAGCGACATTCTAAAAGGAGAAAATGGTTCGGTGAGTAAGCATAGGTCAAAGAAAATAGCAGTCGAGTTCAACGAATCCCAGCGCAACGCGTTTCAACGCCTGCGCAACATCTTGGCGTCAGAAGACGTAATTTTGATATACCCAGATTTCAAAAAAGCTTTTGACCTAACCACTGATGCCTCAGCAAACGGAATCGGCGCAGTCCTCTCCCAAGAAGGCAGACCCATTACCATGATTTCTCGTACCCTAAAAAGTCCAGAACTGAACTACGCAACCAACGAAAGGGAGTTGCTAGCTATCGTGTGGGCTTTAGGTAAATTGCAAAACTACCTATACGGCTCCAGAGAAATTAACATTTTCACTGACCACCAGCCTCTCACCTTTGCAGTAGCAGACAAAAATACCAATGCCAAAATAAAAAGATGGAAAGCCTACATCGACCAATACAACGCCAAAGTTTGCTACAAGCCTGGCAAAGAAAATTCTGTAGCAGATGCATTGTCTAGACAAAATCTCAATGCCCTACAAAATGAGCCCCAATCTGACGCTGCAACCGTTCACAGCGAAATTTCACTGACCTACACGGTCGAGGCCACGGACAAACCGTTAAACTGCTTCAGAAACCAGATCGTTCTGGAAGAAGCGCGTTTCCCATTGAAACGCACCATAGTTTTATTCCGCAACAAAACTCGCCACTTGATCAATTTTACTGCTAAGAGCAGCATTTTAGAAACCCTCAAAGAAGTTGTAAATACGGAGGTTGTGAACGCGATCCATTGCAACCTTCCCACATTAGCAAGTTTCCAACACGAACTGATTGCCCATTTTCCTTCTACAAAATTCCGGTTTTGTAAAAATCTCGTACAAGACATAACGGGTAAAAGCGATCAGTTGGAAATAATAAATAGCGAGCACAACAGGGCGCACAGAGCAGCCCAAGAAAATGTCAAGCAAATCTTGCGTGACTACTACTTTCCGAACAATGAGCAGATTAGCCCAAGAAGTAGTCTCAAACTGCAAAGTTTGCACGCAAGCAAAATATGACAGACATCCCAAGAAACAGCAGCTTGGCGAAACTCCGATCCCACAATACACCGGCGAAATGTTGCACATAGACATATTCTCAACCGACAAAAAACAATTTTTGACTTGCATCGACAAGTTTTCCAAATTCGCCTTAGTACAACCAGTACCATCAAGAACAATTGTCGACATTAAGGGTCCCCTGTTGCAAATTGTGAATATGTTTCCTAACATTAAAACAATATATTGCGATAATGAACCTTCATTCAACTCAGAGACCATTACGTCCATGTTGAAAAACCAATATAACATCGATATTGTAAACGCTCCGCCTTTACACAGTTCATCAAATGGCCAAGTGGAACGATTCCACAGTACGTTAGTTGAGATCGCTAGGTGCCTAAAGATTGACAAAAAAATCGAGGACACGATCGAACTAATACTGAGAGCAACAGTAGAATACAATCAATCGCTACACTCGGTCATTTGCGAAAAACCAGTTGAAATTCTTCATGAGGGAACCGAAAAGCGCAGTTCAGGTATTACCTCCAAACTGGCAAAAGCCCAACAAAACACCATAGAAAGGTGTAACGTAAATAGGAAAAACCGCGTATTTAAGGTAGGAGAGGAAGTATTCCTCAAAAACAACAAGAGGTTAGGAAACAAGCTAACTCCTCTCTGCACCAGACAGGAAATACAAGCAGACCTAGGAACGTCTGTCTTAATTAAGGGGAGGGTGGTCCACAAGGACAACCTAAAATAGTTTTACCTTATATTTAGTTAGGAAATAAGTTACCCAAGACAAAGCACCACAATTTCACCACTTAGTCCAATTACAGGTTCACCTTCATAGCGCTTACCATCCTTGCAATAGTAAATGCTCGAATCACCGACTTCTCGCATGCCAACTACATCCCGGTAATAGACGGTGAAGTATTGGTGTTCGAACACCGTGACTACTTAAGACACACTAGTAACCTTTCCGAATTCGTTAACATAATAGAAGAAACAGAAAAATTGTCCGATTTGTTCCCACAATCACATATGCGCAAACTGCTTGATGTTGATTCCGACCACTTAAAAACACTACTGTCCGTACTCAAGATACACCATAGAATGGCTAGAAGTTTAGACTTCCTAGGCACAGCCCTGAAGGTAGTAGCAGGTACCCCAGACGCCTCTGATTTCTTAAAAATCAGGGTAACAGAAGCCCAATTAATCGAATCAAATTCCAGACAAATAGCCATAAATTCCGAGACACAGAAACAAATAAACAAACTAACTGATACCGTAAACCAGATAATAAAAGCTCAAAAAAATAAATTAACTGACACTCCACACTTGTATGAGACGCTTTTGGCTAGAAACAGAATGCTAACCATCGAAATTCAAAATTTAATTCTCACAATAACCTTGGCAAAATCTGGTATAGTAAACCCTACAATATTAAATCACGCAGATTTGAATTCACTTGTCAAACAGGACACTCCAATAGTTAGTTTAATAGAAGCCTCAAAGATTAGGGTCCTTCAGTCCGACGATATAATTCACATACTAATAGCCTTCCCAAGGGTCGAAGCCAGATGCAAAAAGATCACCATCTATCCCGTGTCTCACAATCACACCATACTACGTCTCGACGAGAACTCACTGGCCGAATGCGAAAAGGATACCTTTGCAGTCACTGAGTGCATCCAGACCACACACATCAGCTTTTGCGAGCGATCTCGACGCGAGTCCTGCGCGACGTTACTCTACGCGGGAAGCATAGCTCAATGCCATACTCAACCTAGTCACCTAAAAGAAGTAATGCCCGTCGATCATGGCGTGATCATCATCAACGAGGCGACTGTCCGCGTCCGCACAGATGATAGCCCCGAAGTAATCGCAAAAGGAACACACTTAATAACATTTGAACGAGTAGCTATCGTCAACGGAACCGAGTTTATAAACGAGCGGAAAGCAATGGATAAAATTCCCGGCATCGTAAGGTCTCCACTTCTAAGGATCATCGGGCATGACTCGACTCTGAGTATCCCACTACTACACCGAATGAGCAACGAAAACTTACGCTCCATCCAAGAGGTGAAGGAAGACATCGATAATGCTGGATCGCCCAAGTTATGGTTCACTGGCGGAGTAATACTGAATGTGGGTCTCATTGCCTCACTCATCCTTGTACAGGCAATAAGGAAGAGACGAGCATCGATAAAAATCCAAGGTGTGATCGACAACTTTAACATGGCCGAGGACGGCCATAAACTTGAGGGGGGGGCAGTTAACACATAAATACTATAGCAACTAAGCAACAACACATGAATGATGCTGACACGCCAAATTGTGAGTTCAGTGCTCTGCACTGGCAACAATCAGCAGCGATCGCATGACACTTCTTTGCTGGTGTGCTGCGACGCTGAGAATGCTGAGTCGGCATGCCGACTGTGGTCCGATGGCGCGACGCATTGACTTTGCTAAGTAGAATTATGTTTTGCATTTGTCTTTAGCTTCAGTTCGCTTTTTAATAAAGAAGACACAAGTTGTCTATTTCGTACTCCGGCTCATAACCGTAACATTTGTTCTTATTGATCACATTATTGCACCACAAGGGCAATAATCACCAAAGGGGACGAAGTCAAGTCCTCCAACGTAATCATCATAAAAATCGTGTCAGTGTTCACCTTGGATCGACTTCCTCACGGTAGCGACGCTGGACCTGGAATTTACAATCAGCAGCTACGCGGGATCCCCACGGCTACCTGCTACCACACTTAAATAACTTATACGCAACAATAGAAAACAACAAGGTTTACACCATCAATCTCAATCTAAATATATTTGTATCATTTAATCATATAGCAACAGGAAAAAAAAGAGTTTTTAGCAACAGGAAAAAAAATATTTTTTTTTAATAAACACAGGTGCAGACATCAATTTTAAAAGAAAATTCTGATTTTTTCAATGACATTCAAAATGACAATAGAATCAATATTCAAGGCGTAAGCCAAGGAGTTATAAAATCTAAAGGCTTGACCTCAATTAAGATACAGACAGTTCAATATATAATTCCTCACAATTTCCATATAGTAGATCTGCATTTCGTCGGAATAATAGGAATTGATTTTATAAAAAAAAAATTAATTAGTTTAAACCAACAAAAGGTTGGTTTATAATTGGACCCAATAACTTAAATTTACAGATTGACGTTGCGATAACATACAGTTCTGGTAATAACTCAATATTATTACCAGCAAGATCCCAAGTTGTCCGCAAAATCACACTAGTGAAGATAGTGTATTAAATCCGAATCAGGAAATTCAAGCTGGTATTTACGTTGCAAATACCATTGCAACTTCTCAAAGCACAATCGTCCGACTTCTAAATAAATGACTTAGAAATGAATCACTTTCGAACTACAATCTGGTTAAACAAACACGAAAATTAGCAAAGTTCGCAAATAATAGTCAACACTTATTTTCAATACGGTCGGCACCCAAATAAACAGAAACAAGTAAGAGGTGCTCCCGACTAGGGGATGCCCTGAACCCTCATATTCCAGCACCAAATGCAGCTCGCGCTAATAGAAAGAGAGTAGCGGGGAGGTGGCGATAGGTATAAAATGAAAGATACTTAATATATATATACTTTTCTAGAAGCTACATGTCAAGTTTGGTAACTCTAGCTCTTATTATTTACCAAAATTGCTTAAAAACAGGATTTCGATATACATATGTATCGATTACTTGGAAACGGGGCAAGTTATCGTTTATCGGAAACAAACTTGATGCGCGCGGGATCCAGTAGGACCTACAGCTAAAATTCAAAATTGAAGTCTCTAGCTCTTATAGGTTCTGAGATCCTTGCGTTCATACATACGGACAGACGGACGGACAGACAGACGGACATGGCTAGATCGACTCGGCTCGAGGACGAAACCGGATCTACTTATCTTTTTATACTGATCAAGAATTTATATACTTTATGGGGTCGTAGATGCTTCCTTCTGCCTGTTACATACATTTACATTTTGCACAAATACAATATACCCTTGTTACCCATTTTCAATGGGTTCAGGGTATAAAAAGCGAAGTAGATCCGGTTTCGTTCTCCATCGAATTTATATTTCTCTAGCTCTTATAGGTTCTGAAATCCTTGGGTTCATACATACGGACAGACGGACAGACAGATAGACAGACGGACGGACGGGCGGACAGACAGACGGTCATGGCTAGATCGACTCGGCTATTGATGCTATTCAAGAATATATATATGGTATACCTTCAGGGTATAAAAATAAACTCATGGAACCAACTCTGCTCGAGTACCCCGATTTTAACAAAGAATTTTGCATAATCACAGATCAAGCAAGCAAGCATGTGGAGCAGTTGTATCTCAACCTCCCGTTGCATATGCATCGAAAGCATTCACAAAAGGTGAAAGCAACAAAAGTACTACAGAGCAAGAATAAGTTCCAATTAACTGGGGAATGGTACATTTTCGACCATATATTTATGTGGACGCTCATGGGAAAGGGGGAGCGGGGGGTGCTTTGTTTATATTTTTGTGCGCGCGCGCGAAAGTGGATGCTTATGAGGAAGGGGGCGGGGGGTCTTATGTTTCCATTTTTGTGTGGGAATCAATCAGAGGAGGAGGGGGAGTACGTTGGTGTCGCGTGCGGAAGACGAGAAGGGGTGGTGGAAGGGGTATTGGGGGTACATGAGGAACGGGACGGGGTGTTATGTTTCCACTTGGGTGTGTGTGTGTGTGGGGAGAAAGATTTGTTTACGCTGGATGTGATTAGAATGGAAGGGGTGAAGGGGAGAAGGCGAGAGGGAGTGCGTTGGTAACGCATGCGCAAGATCATGAATATTTTTTTTCACGTTATTATGCTCATTTGTTTGTAAGAGAGTTGTCAAAAGTTGAAGGTGAAATTAAGGTTCTACCTCTCAATAAAGTGATTTACATCTCCCGTTCAAAATACACATATATTACAGAGAATAATACAAATTTGGAAATCCGTTTTTTAGACTCATTTTGATTTATGACTGCAAGTTTAGATAGTCTTAGCTCTAATTTCGAACATAATAATTTCACAACTATTAAACGATTTTTCCCGGACGAAACGCACTTTAATCTAGTACATAGGAAGGGAGTTTTCCCATATGAATACTATACTAAATTTAAATGTTTGCAAGAAACTGCTCTTCCACCAAGGGACAAATTTTTCAACAGTCTTGAAAATAGAGAATGTTTAGATGATGATTATTTACACGCTCAGAACGTGTGGAGAGTTTTTAATTGTAAAACACTCAAAGATTTTATGGAGCTGTATTTATAGACAGATGTACTTTTGCTTACATTTGCAAGAATATTTATTCATTGGACCTAGCCCATTATTACACAGCTCCGGGGTTATCTTGGGATGCTATGCTAAAAACGACTGGAATAGAATTAGAATTATTCGTGGGGGACTAGTACAATGTTGTCAGCGATATTCAAATGGTAATCATATATATGAATGATTATGATAGCGCAAAACCTTCTTAATATTTAATGTATTTGGATTCAAATAATCTATATGGGTTTGCGATCTCACAATATCTTCCATATGGTGATTTCCAGTGGATAAGTGAAGCTGAAATACTATAATTTCATTTATTTTCAATTTCTGAAACGTATGAATATGGATATATCCTTGAAGTAGATTAAGAATACCTTCATGATACTTCATGATATGCATAACGACATGCCGTTTTGTCCATGCAATTAAGAACCGACTGCAAAGTGTACAGCTAAAAAGGTTACCTAAGACCGAAATATAAATATCCCATACATTATAGAAATCTTCAACAATGTATTCATAATTGATAGCGGTTAACTAAGATTTAACGTAATATTACGGTTTAAGCAGTCTCCTTAGTTAAGAATATACATTGATATTAATACATATCATAGAACGCAGACGAAAATGGTATATGGGAAAAGCATGGAAAACGTTGAAAAACGGAAAAACATTAAATTGGTAACTGCATGGGAAACAACGTCTCGCAATAGAATGGGAGCAGGGGCATTGATAGCAAAATCAAACTTTCATAGCTCAGTGCTGTTCTCGAATAGTATGTTTGCAATCCAAATGAAAAGACTGCATAACTATTATAATAAAGCCATATATTTAGGCTTTACAGTATTAGATCTTTCAAAATTGTTGATGTATGATTTTAACTATGATTATATGGTAGCAGTTTAAATTTGATCTAGCATTAAATTATATGGATACTGACTCCTTAATATATACTACTAAAACCGAGGACTTTTATGCAGATATTAGAGATGATCTCGAAATGAAATTCGATACATCTGAATATTCTGATGATCATGCTCATAAATATGCCATGAAGAGAGTTAATAAAAAGTCTTGGGAATGATGAAAGACAAGAATAATGTTAAGATAATGAAAGAATTCATAGGACTTCGACCCAAAATGTAATCATTGAATCTTGAGGTTGTGATAAAAAGGCAAAGGGTATTAAAAAATCAATTTTGGAAAACATCAGAGTGAATGCTTTAAAGATTGTCTTTTTAATAATAAATCATATACAACAAATAATATGTTAATTTTTAGATTTAACTTACATAAATTATACACTCACAAAATAGCAAAAGGAGCTTTAAGTTCTCAAGATGATAAGAGAAAAATAAGAGATGATTGTATACATACCTATGCTCTTATAGGCTCTGAGATCTTTGCATTCATACATACGGACAGACGGACGGACGGACAGACAGACAGACGGACATGGCTACTGATCAAGAATATATATACTTTATGGGGTCGGAGATGCTTCCTTCTGCCTGTTAATTGCATCTACATTTTGCACAATTACAATATACCCTTTAAACTTTTAACAAATACGCTCTGGATGTAGCACTCAAACGCAAAAATGCTCAAGACGTTACAAAGGCGATGTTAAATATTTTTAAATTGGGTCGTACTTTAGAAAGCGATGATGGAAAAGAATTTTTTAACAATAACTTTAAGCACTTAATGAATAAATTTAATATTAATCATTACTCAACATATAGTGGGTTAAAAGCCTCAATAGTTGAACGATTCAATAGAACGCTCAAAGATATGCTGTGGAAAGAATTTAGTGTTAATGGTACATATCAATGGATTGGAATTTATCAAGACCTAAGATATCACAAATCAAAATAAATTCATCGAATGATAACGAGCTGTTAAGCACGGTCTAAAGTAAAAAAAAAAAAAAATTACCAGATCACGTTTTCATGTTGGCGATGTTACGGCTGCCTTGTAAAATAAGAAAATAATGTTTATTTTAACGCAGTCGGCAAGATCAGCTGACTTTTAATATTTTACATTTAAGTGGGAACCTTAACTTGTAAGAGAATATTGTTAATCAATTGATGTGGCAACGCTAGATATCAAAAGCATTGGAAGGATCCCGTTGATTGAAGAGCTTCTGTTTTTGATACCGATGCTGAGGCCTAGCCAAAACGCGTGGCGTGACTTCTTTTTAATTTCGGCGGCACTACGAAGCAGACGTGTATTTAAGAGCTCATCAAGTTATATTTTCCAAACTGAAAAATCTAGTCGTAACAGACACGTGCAAGAAATTTATCAATATGACAGCCGGCGAAGTTTAGGCCATGTTGTTATAGCCACGGGTGTGAAGAACTTTCTCTATCCACGGAAAGGCAAAATTTCGGCGGAGTGCCGTTGACATAAGCAGCTTCGACGGCAAGAATTTTGGTGAACACGTGAGCTTCGACGTAACCTGCAGCTTCGGAAGGCCAATGTGAAAAGTGACTCTGCCAAGCCATCCATGTATATCGACAGCAGTACTGCCTTCGTTATTAAAGCTGCTTACAAAAACTAATGCGAACTTAAATCAAGATCTTCGCAAATCCAACTTATTAATGGACCGGCAAGACGATAGATCCAAAGGGATGGAGTGAAAAGATGAAATTTTAAATGGAGCGCCGACTTTGAATTATCCTTAGTGTATATAGGTTCTAATAGTGTATATAGGTTCTAACAACATAAGGTTAACTTGGGTAGGTTAAATATTAACTGATCATGTTTTTTTTTTTTCAATGATTTTTGTAAGGAACGGTATACTTGCCTGTAGAATGTAAGCATTTACAGATGGTGCTGATTTGAGGTCAAACATCACTTTCATAAATCATCGTTCACCGACATCATTTAAATTTCATATGTTATCATGTGTAAAACGCTTTATTCGCACGTAAGTGGTATCGTATCCTAAATGAGCAAAAGCAAATTTATTAAAGACATGATCAAGTTAGCAAGCTCTTCTAGCGTATAAAGTTTCCAAACTTTAAAAATCAGTTCGTTTGAAAAAGAAAAAATATATATTAAAATAAAATATTCGGCATAAGAGTTGCTATAATGACATTTAACAAGATCATTAATTGTGTATTAAATGTATCAGTAATATAATGAAATTCACTTTGGATTAAATCTTCTTTGAGGCATGCAGATATGGAAGTATAAAGGCATGGTAGGAGTTTAAAAAGTACTTAGTACTAAAACGGACAATCTCATATAATTTACACACGAGAATTGTCATGGCGTTGCTTTGAGTAGAGCAATTTATAGGGAGGGAAAATTAAGTGTGTAGCCTCAGTAGCCAACTGAGTAGAAAACTATCGTGTATGACGTCTGTCCGTCCTTCTGGTAATACTGCTTTATAAGCAACAGTCATGACACGTGTATTTGTTATTTATTGTTTAGGTAGCAGTAGCATTCTTTGGCTGAGTTTTGTTAGTTTCGAGATCTCACACCCCATCCGGCGAGCTAAGCAACGCAACCAGGCGTGTCAAGCAAGAAACGACCACTCATAAGAATATATCATGAATAAGTGAAAGAGCCATAGGTATCAAGCATAAATCAGTGCTCTATTCTAGCCGCCTACATCCACCAACGTGCAATAGTGATAGTGTACGCATTAGCAAGAATAAATATATCTTTGAGAAGGGATATACTTCGAATTGGACGACAGAAATGTTTACAATTTTTTAAGTGAAAAACACTCGTCCCACAACATATATATTAGAAGACTATCAAGGAACGCCACTTAAAGGAAGATTCTATTCTCACGAATTAAAGAAAACTCGCTTTCCCGATACCTACCTCTTTGACAAGGTAATAAAGAAATTTGGTGATAATGTATACGTTAAATGGTTGGGGTTCTCTGATGAGCACAACTCCTGGATAAACAAAAATTCAGTTACTTAAAATATATATATTGTATTAATATTACACAATTGTGGCTTTATATAGTTTTTCGTAAATTCCAAGTTAATATTATATTTGGTTCTACATAGTTGATTTGCAAAATTTTAAAAGATTTAGTATAACTACATTCTGATGTTATTTGGTTTCCAATTCCTGTCATACATTCATTATTAATTAATTTTTTTGTTTCTTTGCTATAAACTTTTTTGTCTTGTGTAAAATATTTTTCATGAGCTATTTCTGTCAAAATGTCATCATTTTCATCTGGGTATGGAATTATTTCAAATACCGGGATCTTTATTATTTTTCGAGGAATATGGGATATTATCAGTATTTCGTTTGTATCTGATTTAAGCCAAGTAGAAGTTTTTACATTCAAAAATTTCTCAGAGTTGACATGCAAAAAATAATCATGTTTAAATAAATTCGGGTTAAAAATGCCTAATCTTGTGAGCTGCATTCACATCTCTATATCTTCTATATATTCTGTAGTGTTGTAAGTTAAATATAAGGATATTTAATTTCTTTCCTTTTTTTGTCTCTTGATTTAGTTCGTTAATGACTTCTATTGTGTATAACCTCTAGTATGTGATTTAATTCGTTAACCTGAACGGTGTTCTCAGCTAAGCTGCTTATTTGTTGTTCAATTTCTGTTCTGCCTTCATAGTCTAATGTTCCAAATTAGTATTTGTTTGCTGTTCCTACTATGTTTATGAAACCTCTTTTGCTGCGTTTGGCTATTTTTCAGCCGTTTATGTCTCTGCTTAACTTTTCTACTAGGTATTCCATTTGTATGAGGTTATTAAATTCTTTAGTTTGTTCAATTAAATTGTTAAACAATTCTTCGGTTTTTGTTATGTTAACCGATAAACAATTGTATTCGCAAGTTGTCGGAAGCTCTCCTGTTTTCTTGAACGGGGTTGTTGCGTTGCGTTTATGAATATGTCTGCTGGTGTTCTGTTAGTCGTTTTGTGTTTCGCCTTGCGATTGTATGTGTAAAGTATATTTTCAAATTTTGTAAGTTTATTTTCGACGTCTGAGTCGCTGTTAATGAATTTTATTTTTTCGATAACTGTCTTATAAAAGCGTTCTACGTCGGATATGCCATTTTTACTAGTGGTTATATTAATATTTACTGCTTCTGATTTTAACTATAAATGTAACGCTGTGCACATAAAAGCTGAGTCTTTGTCTGCTTTTATTTCGATGGGCTTACCCATTTGGTTTAAAACTTGTATTATAGCTCGTTTGGTTTCTAACCAGTCTCTACTTTTTATTATACCCTGAACCCATTAAAAATGGGTAAAAGGGGTATTATGTTTTTGTGCAAAATCCAAATGTATGTAACAGGCAGAAGGAAGCATCTCCGACCCCATAAAGTATATATATTCTTGATCAGCATTAATAGCCGAGTCGATCTAGCCATGTCCGTCTGTCTGTCCGTCCGTCCGTCCGTCCGTCCGTATGTATGAACGCAAGGATCTCAGAACCTATAAGAGCTAGAGACTTGAAATTTTAGGTGAAGATGCTCCTAGTTCCTACGCAGATCGAGTTTGTTTCCGATAATCGATAACTTGCCCCGTTTCCAAGTAATCGATAAAAATGTATATCGATATCCTGTTTTTTAAGCAATTTTGGTAAATAATAAGAGCTAGAGTTACCAAACTTGACATGTTGCTTCTAGAAAAGTATATATATATCGATTATCTTTCATTTTATACCTATCGCCACCTCCCCGCTACTCTCTATCTATAAGCGCGCGCTGCATTTGGTGTTGGAGTATGAGGGTTCAGGGTATCCCCTAGTCGGGAGCTCCCGACTAGAACCTCTTACTTGTTTCTATTAATGATGCAAATTTTGAATAGATATCAATGCAAGATAAAAATTGTTTATCTCCTATTATGTAAAAATACATTACATATTTTTCTTGGATGTTAGGGATTTCCGGAGTTATTTCAAAAGTTAATTTTGTATCCCTGTGTTCTGTTTTTGCGATGTTGCAAATCTCACATTCGTTTATTAGATTTTGAATTAAATTTTGATAATCTGGAAAAAAGTGGGTTTCTTTGAACCAGTTGATCTATTAATTTTTTACTAGTTTTCATTGCCTTTGTTAAATTATTCGGACTTATTATTTCTAAGTCGGCTTCTTGAAAAATTGAAAAATCTGCTTCATTGTGAAAGTATACCACACTTTTCTTTGTGCATAAATATTCTTTTATTAATTCTTTGGCATGTTAGTCATGTCTTTGTATGTAATTATACCCTGAACCCATTAAAAATGGGTAAAAGGGGTATTATGTTTTTTTGCAAAATCCAAATGTATGTAACAGGCAGAAGGAAGCATCTCCGACCCCATAAAGTATATATATTCTTGATCAGCATTAATAGCCGAGTCGATCTAGCCATGTCCGTCTGTCTGTCCGTCCGTCCGTCCGTCCGTCCGTCCGTCCGTCCGTCCGTATGTATGAACGCAAGGATCTCAGAACCTATAAGAGCTAGGGACTTGAAATTTTAGATGTAGGTGCTCCTAGTTCCTACGCAGATCGAGTTTGTTTCCGATAATCGATAACTTGCCCCGTTTCCAAGTAATCGATAAAAATGTATATCGATATCCTGTTTTTTAAGCAATTTTGCTAAATAATAAGAGTTAGAGTCACCAAACTTGACATGTAGCTTCTAGAAAAGTATATATATATCGATTATCTTTCATTTATACCTATCGCCACCTCCCCGCTACTCTCTATCTATAAGCGCGCGCTGCATTTGGTGTTGGAATATGAGGGTTCAGGGTATCCCCTAGTCGGGAGCTCCCGACTAGAACCTCTTACTTGTTTTTATGTTGGTTTTGTGAAAGTAATTTGTAACTTTTGTTTCGTTCTCGGTTCCTTTTACAAATTCTATTTGTCTATTATAATAATTAAGAGGTCTTTCTGTGATTTGTAAATGGTTACTGTTGTCTTCCTGACCACTATGTATAGTTGCTCTTGTGCTAATGGTATCTTCGCCTAAAAAGTTTGCGTTTAATTGAATTCTGGACAGAGCATCTGCCACATAATTTTCTTTTCCTGGGACATATTTAATTTGGAAATCAAATTCATTTAACTTGATTTTCCATCGTTGTAATTTCATGTTAGGTTCTTTCAAGTTATTTAACCAGACGAGTGGTCTGTGATCACTAAGGATTTGAAATTGTCGACCAAAAAGATAGGACCTAAAGTATTTAGTGGCCCAAACGATTGCTAATAGTTCTTTTTCAATCGTTGAATATTTAATCTCATGCTCGTTGAGAGTTCTGCTTGCATAACATATAGGCTTATGCTCTTGCGAAAGGACGGCCCCTATTGCCATATTACTCGCGTCTGTAGTAAATGAAAATGGCTTTTCGAAATTAGGGTATATTAAAATTGGGTCGGATGTTATGAGTACTTTTAGCTTTACAAACGCTAATTCGTAGTCTTTGTATTTTTTATTGATTTTTGCTCCTTTTTATACCCTGAACCCATTGAAAATGGGTAAAAGGGGTATATTTTATTTGTGCAAAGTGCAAATGTATGTAACAGGCAGGAGGAAGCATCTCCGACCCCATAAAGTATATATATTCTTGATCAGCATCAATAGCCGAGTCGATCTAGACATGTCCGTCTGTTTGTCCGTCCGTCCGTCCGTCCGTCAGTCCGTCCGTCCGTCCGTCCGTCCGTCCGTCCGTCCTTCCGTCAGTCCGTCCGTCCGTCCGTCCGTCCGTCCGTCAGTCCGTCCGTCCGTCCGTCCGTCCGTCCGTCCGTCCGTCCGTCCGTCCGTCCGTCCGTCCGTCCGTCTGTCTGTCCGTCCGTCCGTCCGTCCGTCCGTCCGTCCGTCCGTCCGTCCGTCAGTCCGTCCGTCAGTCCGTCCGTCCGTCCGTCCGTCCGTATGTATGAACGCAAGGATCTCAGAACCTATAAGAGCTAGAGAAATTTTAGATGTAGGTGCTCCTAGTTCCTACGCAGATCGAGTTTGTTTCCGATAATCGATAACTTGCCCCGTTTCCAAGTAATCGATAAAAATGTATATCGATATCCTGTTTTTTAAGCAATTTTGCTAAATAATAAGAGTTAGAGTCACCAAACTTGACATGTAGCTTCTAGAAAAGTATATATATATCGATTATCTTTCATTTATACCTATCGCCACCTACCCGCTACTCTCTATCTATAAGCGCGCGCTGCATTTGGTGTTGGAATATGAGGGTTCAGGGTATCCCCTAGTCGGGAGCTCCCGACTAGAACCTCTTACTTGTTTTTATGTTGGTTTTGTGAAAGTAATTTGTAACTTTTGTTTCGTTCTCGGTTCCTTTTACAAATTCTATTTGTCTATTATAATAATTAAGAGGTCTTTCTGTGATTTGTAAATGGTTACTGTTGTCTTCCTGACCACTATGTATAGTTGCTCTTGTGCTAATGGTATCTTCGCCTAAAAAGTTTGCGTTTAATTGAATTCTGGACAGAGCATCTGCCACATAATTTTCTTTTCCTGGGACATATTTAATTTGGAAATCAAATTCATTTAACTTGATTTTCCATCGTTGTAATTTCATGTTAGGTTCTTTCAAGTTATTTAACCAGACGAGTGGTCTGTGATCACTAAGGATTTGAAATTGTCGACCAAAAAGATAGGACCTAAAGTATTTAGTGGCCCAAACGTTTGCTAATAGTTCTTCTTCAATCGTTGAATATTTAATCTCATGCTCGTTGAGAGTTCTGCTTGCATAACATATAGGCTTATGCTCTTGCGAAAGGACGGCCCCTATTGCCATATTACTCGCGTCTGTAGTAAATGAAAATGGCTTTTCGAAATTAGGGTATATTAAAATTGGGTCGGATGTTATGAGTACTTTTAGCTTTACAAACGCTAATTCGTAGTCTTTGTATTTTTTATTGATTTTTGCTCCTTTTTATACCCTGAACCCATTGAAAATGGGTAAAAGGGGTATATTGTATTTGTGCAAAGTGCAAATGTATGTAACAGGCAGAAAGAAGCATCTCCGACCCCATAAAGTATATATATTCTTGATCAGCATCAATAGCCGAGTCGATCTAGACATGTCCGTCTGTTTGTCCGTCCGTCCGTCCGTCCGTCAGTCCGTCCGTCCGTCCGTCCGTCCGTCCGTCCGTCAGTCCGTCCGTCCGTCCGTCCGTCCGTCCGTCCGTCCGTCCGTCCGTCCGTCCGTCCGTCCGTCAGTCCGTCCGTCCGTCCGTCCGTCCGTCCGTCCGTCCGTCCGTCCGTCCGTCCGTCCGTCCGTCCGTCCGTCCGTCCGTCCGTCCGTCCGTCCGTCCGTCCGTCCGTCCGTCCGTCCGTCCGTCCGTCCGTCAGTCCGTCCGTCCGTCAGTCCGTCCGTCCGTCCGTCCGTCCGTATGTATGAACACAAGGATCTCAGAACCTATAAGAGCTAGAGAAATTTTGGATGTAGGGGCTCCTAGTGCCTGCGCAGATCGAGTTTGTCTCCGATAATCGATAACTTACTACGTTTCAAAGTAATCGATAAAAATGTATATCGAAATTCTGTTTTTTAAGCAATTTTTGTAAATAATAAGAGCTATAGTCACCAAACTTGACATGTAGCTTCTAGAAAAGTATATATATATATCAAGTATCTTTCATTTTATACCCATCGCCACCTCCCCGCTACTCTCTATCTATTAGCGCGAGCTGCATTTGGTGTTGGAAAATGAGGGTTCAGGGTATCCCCTAGTCGGGAGATCCCGACTCGAACCTCTTACTTGTTTTAATTTAAGTGTTAGTGGTTTTACTATATTGGCGAAATTTGCTAATTTGAGTTGAGTCAGCAATTATGCGTGGGATAGTACTCGGATGGGAACATTGATTTAGGGTGAATTGTTTATGTCCACCAAAGGGGGGACAGTTTGATCTTGACCAATATCGATGTTATCACCAGGCTTTTTGTTTACAATATTAGACATGTTTATACTTATACTTATACGTATGCTTATGTGCTAAGTTATGTTAAAGGGTGGGTGCGACTATATCGCTATATATATATTATTTTTCAAATCATAAATAAGAAGAATAATTTAAATGTAAAACTTTGTGTAATCATATGAAATAAAAATGAAAAAATAAAGAATTTTATATGAAAATGTTTTCTTTGGAAACTAGAGGTTGTCCTAGGTTTGGGTTATAGATTTGATATAAAAAGAATATTGCAATCATTATTATTTTATCTTTTGCTCTAAAAATATGAAGAGCAGTCATCTATTTAAATATTATATATTGTTTATAGTAGCTCAATGTTTTAATACGCTACTAATTCCACTTCAACTTGATGAGAATTCAAGCGCAAAAGATGTGTAGGCAAGAGCTAATACAGAAAGATGCAAACATTTCTGGAATTTTTGAAAGTAATACACCGTTTTATAGACATTTTATACTTTAATTTGATGAATATGTCTCAGCAAAAAGGTGTACTTATGGTATTCAAATAGTTCTTCCCCACTATCTGAAATTATTGGTTGAGCTTCTTGATTCAAATAATTATGTCTATTGTTAAATATATCGTCCTACTCATCTTCAATGTCTGTTTCAGGGACTTCAACGGTATCATCAGCCTCATCAAAAAGCTCACGAGTTGTAGATGATATTTTAAATATTTGTATTTAGCCAATTAATTTACAATCTTATAGTGACACCATGCATAGGTATGTATACAATCATCTCTTATTTTTATACCCTGAACCCAATAAAAATGGGTAAAAGGGGTATTATGTTTTTGTGCAAAATGCAAATGTATGTAACAGGCAGAAGGAAGCATCTCCGACCCCATAAAGTATATATATTCTTGATTACCATCAATAGCCGAGTCGATCTAGCCATGTCCGTCTGTCTGTCCGTCCGTCCGTCCGTCCGTCCGTCCGTCCGTCCGTCCGTCCGTCCGTCCGTCCGTCCGTCCGTCCGTATGTATGAACGCAAGGATCTCAGAACCTATAAGAGCTAGAGACTTGAAATTTTAGATGTAGATGCTCCTAGTTCCTACGCAGATCGAGTTTGTTTCCGATAATCGATAACTTTCCCCGTTTCCAAGTAATCGATAAAAATGTGTATCGATATCCTGTTTTTTAAGCAATTTTGGTAAATAATAAGAGCTAGAGTTACCAAACTTGACATGTTGCTTCTAGAAAAGTATATATATCGATTATCTTTCATTTTATACCTATCGCCACCTCCCCGCTACTCTATATCTATAAGCGCGCGCTGCATTTGGTGTTGGAGTATGAGGGTTCAGGGTATCCCCTAGTCGGGAGCTCCCGACTAGAACCTCTTACTTGTTTTTCTCTTATCATCTTGAGAATTTAAAGCTACTCTTGCTATTTTGTGAGTGTAAAATTTATGTAAGCTCTATCTAAACATTAACATTTTATATGTTGTATATGATTTATTTTTGAAAAGACAATCTTTAAAGCATTTCACACTGATGTTTTCCAAAATTGATTTTTAAATACCCTTTGCCTTTTTCACACAACACAACAACACACAACGCATATTTATGATCATGATCATCAGAATATTCAGATGTATCGAATTTCATTTCGAGATCATCTCTAAAA